>PVKM010005682.1:0-46978 GCA_004027735.1 Carollia perspicillata
ACACACACACACACACACACACACACACACACACACACACACACTATGCTGAGAAACAGTGCAAGAGTTAAACCAAAGCTGTTTAAAGCAATGGCTAGTCTTCGCTATAATATATTCCTGAAGACAGTGTTGTAAAGCAAATTATTACAAAGTGATTCCTATTTTACCCATAGGAATTATGTCATAAAAAGGAGCCAAATAATTGTAAATATAGCCAATAACAAGGTGCAGAGCAAGATGCAACATTATTTGAAATAAAAAAATGATGACCCATGTTCTGTAAAATTAGGGAATGAATATATTGAACATCTTATAGCACATTTGGGCTAATTGTATAATCAAAGTAGTCGTATAATATATAAACATAAAAATCTACACCATAAATCTGCCCTAAAACTAACACACTAACAATAATAGACCAAAAATATGTAATGAATGATAATTTTATTTGCTTCTTTGAGATTTTAGATGGAGTTTTACATCTAAAATGTAAGTGGGAGATATCCAAGAAAATTGGTACTCATGCACTCTCTGGTTTTAGACCCAGTCCTGTAGCAAGCAGAAATATTCCAAATATTCCCTTCTGTTGAAATTCCATGGAAAATGATGACTGTTGTTTAGAGATCCACAATGGCTGGAGTGGTATTTTTAATATGGAAAAATAATATTTTAAATGTAAATGTCTACTGTTGCTTTAGTTTATTTAAAGCTTCTCATGGAGACTCCCACTCAGTCCATTAGGATTAACTACTATAGGTATTGGCCTCCTGCCTAACCAATTAGAAAACCAAAAATCTATATAAAGAGTGGATGTCAGACAATTCACAACATAGAACACAGGACTGTGATCCACGAGGGAATGGGAATCGCTGAGATGAGCCTTATAATTTCCCCATCAGCTTCCAGGTTGCAGTTCAGAGAGAGTAAACCCAAACAGAGCATGGTAACTTTGCTGAGTTGAGGAGGCAGAGAAGCGAGTTTGGGGAGACCAAAGCATGAACATTTTTCAAGGAAGAGATCAGAGACGAAACTGGGGGATGAGATGAGGAGGAAGGAAAGAGAGCTCGATCCCTGGAAATCTGCAGAGGATTCCTCTGGAATCATTGGCTGAATACTAATTCATTCATGTATGACAGAAAAATCACACAGGACATTGAGAAGCACCAGAAGACAATAGGCTAAACAATTCCCAGAGCCGAGGCTGTCCCAACCAGTCAGAGTGGAGAGGTCTAGTAATACTATTCAGTAGAGTCCTCAGAAGAATTATACTTTAGGAGTTGTAGCGTTAAATTAGTTCCAGAATAAAAACTACTCTGAACCTGACACAGCAAAACTTAAAAGCAATCCTTGAAAGGATCACACTGATCTGCAAGTTACCTACCTGCACATCAAGACAAAATCCAACACTCTCTAGGGGAATATAGCAAATATCCACCTTCCAACATTGTAAAACCACAGTGTCCAACATCCAACCAAAAATTACCAGGCATTCAAATGAGAGTAAAATGTGACCCATAATCATGAGATATATCAGTCAATGGAAACAAACCCAGAAGAGACAGAGATAATAGAATTAGTAGACAATGATCTTACAACAGCTATTATAAATATGCCCAATGATGTAAAGCAGTGTGACACTAACCATAATGAAGCTTCGAGCGAAAAAAGAATAAAAAAATGATTAACAGAGCATCAGTGGGCTATGGGGCACTTACAAAACAATCTAATCTAACATCTGTAATTGAAGTCCCAGAAAGGAAGGTCTCTATTGAAGAAACACGAGCACAAACATTTTCACATTTGTTGAAAACTATAGATCCACAGACCCAAGATGTTCAAGGAACCCCAAACTGAAGACGCATAAAGAAAATCACATCAAAATCCATCATAATCAAATTGTTTAAAAACAGTGATAGCCCTGGATGTGATAAAAAGAAAGTCATTAAAGCATCCAGACAGAAGGGTACAGAACGTGCAGGGGAGCAAACATAAGAATGGCAGCCAACTTGTCTGAAGTCACTCAAGCCAAAGACAATAGAGCAACATCTTTAAAGTGCAGAAAGAACAGCTTGTCAGCTTAAAATTTTGTATTTAACGAAAACATTTTGTTAGTAAACTATATTTTGAAAATAAAAGCAAAATAAACAATTTCTGCAGACAAAAGCTGATAGAGACTTTTGATGTAAGACACGTTAAAGAAAGTTCTTTGGGCAGAAGGAAAGTTGACACAAGATGAAAATTTGGATCTACACAAAGGAATGAAGAATGCCAGAAATGGTAAATATTGATGTAAATATAAGAAGTACTTTGTCTCATTTTTCAATCCATTTGAAAGATTTGCCTCTTTATGCCCTGGATGGTGTAGCTCAGTGGATTGAGTGCCAGCCTGCAAACCAAAGGATTGCTGGTTCAATTCCCAGTCAGGGCACATGCTTGGGTTGTGAGCCAGGTCCCCAGTTGGGGGTGTGTGACAGGCAACCACACATTGATGTTTCTCTCCCTCTCTCCCTCCTTTCCCCTCTCTAAAAATAGATAAATAAAATATTTTTTAAAAGTAAAAGATTTGACTCTTTAAAGCAAAAACCAAGAACAAAAGATTGTAGCATTATTTAATATATGTAAAATTAAAACATACAACAGCAGCACAAAGGCTGGAAGGTGGGGATTGGACATACACTATTATAACAATGTTATACTACACGTGAATTAACATTTTTAATGGTAGGTTTTGATAACTTTAAGATGAATACTAAAACCCCTAGAATACCTATTAAGATATAAAAACAAAGAGGTGTAGCTAATAAATAATAGGTGGAGCTAAAATGGAATTAAATTTTTTTTTGAGTAACCTGAAGCTATTGATGGTCCCAGGGCTTCTGGGCGCCATGTGGATAGCTTTCTTCCTTATTCTCTAGAAAGCCATGAAAAGAATCCCAGAAAAGAATCTCCAAGCCACTGTAACAGTGCTGATATCTTAGTCCTCAATATGTGTTGTCATTCTACATCCAGAGAGTTATGGAACCGCCCCCCCCCCACACATGCCAAAGTTCATTTGGAGACTGAATGTAAAATATGTCTCACAAATATATGCAGAACAATTTCAAATGCATGTGGATGCTCTCATAATGCAAATTTATTTTAAAGTGTTATTAAATTTATAGGATTTGCTGTCATCATGTGTTTTTTACATCAATTAATGTTATAACAAACAATTACCCTCTACTACATGAGAGTCATGAAAAGGGCTCTTCAATTTTCAAAAGGCTGGGAACCATGGAACCACTGTGATGAACGAAAGTCCTTGAGAGTTGGAGATTCTTTCTTATAGGTAACAAGCAATCACTGATGGTTTCTGAATGGTGTGACAAATAATAGCAATGCTCTGACACATTTTACATCTGGTAAAAGTGAGGTAGAAAAAGCCTATGAACTTCCAGTCAAGATGGCGGCACAGGCAAACATGGCTTACCTCCTTGCAATACCACGTGAAAATTACAAATAAAATATAGAACAACCATCACTCAGAACCATCAGAAATCAAGTTGAATGCAAGTCTAACAACTATGGAACTAAAGAAACTGCATCCATCCAGACTGGCAGGAGGGCTGGAGACATGGAACAAGTGGATAAAAATTTGTGAGGGATATCTCGGAAACAAGGAGTACCAGCCCCACACCAGGACTCCCAGGCCAGGGTTCCAGTGCCAGGAAGATTATGTCCCCATAACTTCTGGCTGTAAAAAACAGTGAGGCTTGAGTAGGTGGAAAAAATGCTGGAGTCCAAGCCGTTCCTCTTAAAGAACCCATACACAACTTGCTCAGACTCACTCCCTCTGAGCTCTGGCACTAGGGTAGCAGCTTGAAAGGCACCAGTGGCACACCGGGAAGAACTGAAGTATCTGGCATCAAGGCAAGAGCTGGGGGACAGCTTTCTCCCAGACAGAAAGGTAGGCAGAAGCCACTGTCACTTTTCTGAACCCTCTTCCCCACACAGCCAAGAGCCAGCAGGCCAATGCCATATCTGAGACTCCATAAACCTGACTAACACTGGTTGTGCTATCCTAGAGATCCCCTGAGGCTCCATCCCAACCAACTTAGGCACCCATTCAAGCAGTTAATAGGGACTTTTCCATACGAATGGCTGGTGTTGGCTCATGCTTTACAACTTTCTAAATTCTCTCAAACAAGTAACAGCCAGCCTCCTAGTGAACCCCCAGCCCCCATATCTCCTGCTAAGTGGTCCCAAGCCCGGCATTAGCAGCAGCCAGCCTAGATTTGCATCTTGGCTTTGCCTGGGAATCTGCAAGCCCAGTACAAGCAGCAGCCATCTTGGATTGCTTTATAACTCATACAGACCACCTGGTCCTGGGCAGAACTCAGGTCAGGACTGACCTTGGCTTGTACCACCCCAAATCCCAGATCTTGTGGAGAGTGGACAGCTATGGACCATGTCAGAGTACCACTCACCCTGCTGTTGCACAGCTGAACTTTCACAGAGGGCAAATGTTGCTAGTCAGTGGTCACAGCCAGTCCTTATAGCTGACTCACCTGGGTAAATTCCTACCATTGACCTGCCAAGAGTAACTAAGGCCCAACTACAAGAGGAGAGTGTACTCAGCCCACATGGAGGGTATACCTTGAGTACCCAGCTTGGGTGATAGAGGTCTGTGCTAGTTGACCCTATAGGACACCTACTACACTAGCTCACAATACCAAGATGGGGAGTCATAGCAGCTCTACCTAATACATAGAGACGCAAACACAGGGAGGCTGCCAAAATGAGGAGACAAAGAAACATGGCCCAAATGAAAAAATAGATCAAAACTCTAGAAAAAGAGCTAAACAAAATGGAGATAAACAACCTATCAGATGCAGAGTTCAAAACACTGGTTATAAGGATGCTGAAGGAACTCATTGAGTACTTAGGCAGCACAAAAAAGACCCAGGCAGAAATGAAGTATATGCTAATTGAAATAAAGAACAATTTACAGGGAAACAACAGTAGAATGGATGAAGCTGAGAATCAAATCAATGATTTGGAACGTAAGAAGAAAAACAACTAATCAGAACAACAAGAAAGAAAAAGAATACAGAAAAACCCCACAAGGATAATGTAAGCAGCTTCTGGGACAACTTCAAGAGGTCCAACATTCACATCACAGGGATGCCTGAAGGAGAGGAGAAATAACAAGAGATTGGAAATCTGTTAGAAGAAATATTGAAAGAAAATTTCCTTAATTTGGTGAAGGAAATAGACATGCAGGTCCAGGAAGCACCGACAGTCCCAAACAAGATGGACACAAAGGGGCCCACATTTTAACTATGATGTGTCTTTGTAAGACACATCATACTTAAAATGCCAAAGGTTAAAGATAAAGAGAGAATCTTAAAAGTAGGAAGAGAAAAGAAGTTAGTTACCTACAGGGAGCATTCCCATAAGACTCGCAGATGATTTCTGAAAATAAACTTTGCAGGCTAGAAGGGACTGGCAAAAAATAGTCAGTCATGGAAAGCAGGGACCTACAGCCAGGACTACTCTACCCAGAAAAGAGATCATTTAGAATAGAAAGGCAGATAAAGAGCTTCCCAGACAAGAAAAAACTAAAGGAGTTCATCATCATCAAAACATCATTACATGAAATGTTAAAGGAACTTATTTAAGAAAAAGCAGAAGATCAGAACTAGGAACGATAAAACAGCAATAAATACACCTGTCAAAAACTGAATCTAAAAAACAAAGCAAACAAGAAAAACAGAGACAAAATCATGGATATGGAGAGCATTTTGATGGTTGCCAGATGGGAGGGCAGTGTAGGGGGATGGATGATGAGGTAAGAGAATTAAGAAGTACAAATAGGTAGTTACAGAACAGCCATGGGGATGTACAGTATAGTATAGGAAATGGAGGAGCCTAAGAATTTATATGCATGACCCATGGGCATGAACAATGGTGGGGGGATTGCCTGAGGGAGTCAGGGGTGCTGGGTGGAGGAAGACAAAGAGGGAAAAATTGGGACAACTGTAATAGCATAATCAATAAAATATTTTTTAAAAAGCCTGTGGTTTATTCTGAGGCTTAGTGACTAAAAGTAAGTCAAATAATCACAAATCAATCACTGAATTGTTAACTTGGCCAACAGACAGTTCTTTGTTTGGATTATGAAGCAACCAGACCACATATTATACATAATGAGATTATACCTGATTACATAAGCCATTTGTTGATAGGTTATTATGATATCTTTAGTGAACATCTGTAATTTTGTGGGATGTATGCTCAGTATTGCTTATTTTGGGGAACTGCCACTTTTTCACTTAATTTGATTCTGGTAGGACTGTTAATAATTCACCCCTTCTCCCCTTGTAAGCTGGCAATACCCATTCCACTAACATACAATAATTTATCCAGCTTGAGCACATGGCCCAAAAAGAGACAATAACTTTTCTTTCAGGGGCATAATATAGGTGCAGCGTGATGGAAGGAGTGATTTTTGCGTCTGGGATTACAGGCACTAAGAACCACGTTGGGGCAGGGCTGCCTGTGGCTGTCTTACTTTGCCATAGAGTCTCACTGATAATAGAAAACATACAAGGCAAGCAGAGTGGAAGGATGGAAACAGAGTCCTGATAACAGCAAGTAATCTACCATTTAATAAATTAGCAAACGTGTATTGAGTACTTGGGTGCTCAGCACTACTCTTGGCCTTGGGGATGTAACAGTGAACAAGCCCTTTAGGTGCTTACATTCCAGGGGCCTCTCGAGCCCCTTGATAGGGCAGAATCTGGAGCCCAGTCAGATTCGAGTTTAGACTTTTCAGGTATATAAGGCAATTAATCCTCCTTTTTCATTTGGTTTATTCGAGGTTGCTGTCATTTGAAAGAGTTCGACTACGCTGTTAATTCTGATTTTAAAAAGCTAAGAGGATCTTTTAAAAAGAAGAGCCGGGTTTAAGACCAGACTTGAATCTGGCCACTCTTCCTGGTGTAAAAGCCCAGCAGCTAGACTAGAGCTTCTCAAAGTGAGACTCAGCAGCTGAGGGTGCCTGAGTCTCAGGGGCTTAACAAAAGCAAAATCTGCCATTTTTCATCATTACGCAATACATTTTTACAATTGTATTTAGATATTATTTGACTTTTCTGTTCTCTCATGAGTACACAATAAAGTTTTCTAGATGCAACCTTACTTCTATTAAGCCAGACATTAAAGAGATTTGCAAAAATGTATGAAATCACTCTTACAACTAAATGTGTTTTAGTTTTTGGTGAATATAATTGCTTTTCATTAAAATGTGTTATTTATGTTAACATATAATGGGATTATCATTATTTCCAAGTGAATTAATATATAAATATTTTTAAAAATTTCAATTTAATATCAAATATGATAACATCCATAGCTTTAACCCACATCAACAAACCTCTTTGGGATCCTCAATAATTTTTAAAAGTGTCAAGTGATCCAGAGATGCAAATGTTTGAGAACGGCCAATCTAGATGAGTGCTGAGAAGTTGGTGGGTAAATAGATATATTTTGTGGTCAAACTCAGGAATCATTAAGATACAGAATAGAAGCATGCCAGCTTACTGGAGGTCTGAGTACAATATCCGTTCCTGACGGATATGTTTCTTCCTTCTGTTCTTCTAAATGCAAAGTTCCTGGTTCAAACTGAATGGACGAGAAACAAACTGTAGTAACTGCCCCAACATTCACAGCACAGTGTGAAGTATCTTGGAAGTAGCTGGCACTAATGAGGCTGCAGAGGGTGAAGATGATGTTAAGAAGCTTTCCTAAGGAAGCTACCCACACTGCCACTTTGAGTGAAGGAGGGAGCATCTTGTCAATAAGACAAATGTTCAATCTCTTCGCATCTGTGGATATGCTGGACTAATGTAGGGATTTGTCCGAATCAGCGGTCAGCGGTCGTTATCTTATGCCAGACTGACTCTCAATACCCAGAGCCTTTGATCTGACAGGGACCGAGAAGAGCCAGTAATGTTAACAGGAATATCACATAAAAACCAGCAGGTGGTCTTAGGCTATTACAGCTTTGATTAGCCTAAGTATGTTGAGAAGGTCCCTCTCACTTTAATTTTTGATTTGTATTCCAAGGTTTGCAAAAAGCTAAAGCCCCTGAGTCTATCCAGCCCCAACATCCTTTCACACGCATACTCCAACTCCAAGACAATAAACCCCTTCCTGTTCTTTTCTAGCGGGGGCCTCCTTGAAGCTCTCCTAATGCCACCAACCTCTTGTCACTGAGGTTCCCAGCTTAGAGTGTTTGGCTTCTTCTCTTTTGCCGGTCTTAATCACTCCGTGTGCTCCAGCCCCTGGCTTTCAGTACATTGCTGATTCCTGCCACTTCCATCCAGTGTTTCCCGAGACTCCACAGCCCCGAGTCACCTACCTACTCCTTGATTGGATCAACACAATATTCCTGCTAAAAGAAAGTGAAACTTCTCTGAAGAACAACAACACCATTTGGAGATTCTGGAATTCAGTAAAATATCAGTAATGAAAGAAAACAGAGCCAAATGACCCAAACCCAAGATAAAAAAAAACAACACAGAAAACAAACCTTGAGGTCTGATGTTGAAGTTATCAAAGATACACTTTAAAATAATTATCTGAAGTTCAAGAAAATTGATGAAATATAAAGGATTTCATCAGAGAACATGAATCTCTGACATAAGCATCAAATGGAAATCTAGAAGTGGAAAACATAATCTATTAAGTAAAGTTAATAATTCAATAAATGGGTTTGGTAGTAGATCGGACAGCAGAACAGAGTTTGCAAACTAGAAGAGAGGTCAGTAGAGAACATCCAGGCTGAATCACAAGAAGAAAAAGAAAAAAGAAAATACAGAAGAGTCCAAGAGACACATGAGACGCAATGAAAATGCTGAAAAGATGTGAATCTGAAGTTCCAGAAAGACAGGCGAGAGGAAATTACAGAGGTGGTAATATCTGAAGAAACGCTGGCTGAGAATTTCTTAAATTAACAAAAACTTCAAGTTTCTTCATCAACCTTACACAGAATAAATATAAAGAAAAACACAGTCACATCATAACAGGCTGCTGAAAAATCAAAAACAAAAGGAAAAATCTTTAAAATAGCCAAAGAACAGAGTGAATATATTAAATGCAGAAAGAAAATGACCATCCGCTAAGAATTATTTACCCAGTAAAAATGGCCTCCAGAAATGGTGGTAAAATAAAGACATTTTCAGACAGCACAGCTGAGAAGCCTTCTTCCTGCAGACCGTCACTGAAGGAAACACGAAGGAGAAGCCTTGAGGTGAGAGAAAAGGGCCCCAGATAAAAGCACAGTAACACGGAGGACTGAAGAGCATTGGAAAGGGAGAGTATGGGGAAACAGTTAAATGAATTTTGGCAGTTGAACACAGCAACATGCCTTGAGAGACTTAGAATATGTGTAACAATAAAATACATGACAACAAAAGGACAAAAGATAAAGCATCATTTGCCTAATGGTCTCATCCAAAGTGACCCAAGTGAACTTCACAGGACACTCCACCCAAAACAGCAGAACACATTAAAATGTAACACAATGTAGCCCATACTGAGCTATAAAATGAGTCTCAAACATCAAAGCAATTTAAAATCATCTAGTGTATGAAATTTAAGGAATCTAGGTTCTTGCCTTGTTCGGGAATGATGAGCACACTAACTTAGGATGTATTTCAATGATCCCTAGGTAACAACAAATAGTGTAACAGATATAAAAGAATATAAAACTAACAACTTAATAGGATACTTTTCCACAAAGATTACTCAAGGCCAAGATGGCTTCACAAGTGAATTCTTTCAAATATTTAAACATTTAGCAGAAAAAAGAGAGAAAGAATAGCTGGGACTATTACATTTCTTTTAAATGTGTCAAATTTAAAAGCTTCTGCACAGCTAAAGAAGCCATCATTAAAAGGAAAAGGAAATCCAATGTATGAGAGAACATATTTGCCAATGATACATCTGATAAAGGTTTAATTTCCAAAATATATAAAGAACTTAAACACCTCAAAAGCAGGAAAACAAACAACCCAATTAAAAAAATGGGCAAAAGACCCAAATAGATGCGTCTCCAAAGAGGACATACATATGGCTCATAGACATATGAAGAAATGCTCAACATCGCTAATCATCAAAGAGATGCAAATTAAAACCACAATGAGGTATCACCTCACACCTGTCAGAACGGCTACCATCAATAATCAACAAACAACAAGTGCTGGTGAGGACGTGGAGAAAGGGGAACCCTCAGGCAGTGTCGGTGGGGATGCAGACTGGTGCAGCCACTGTGGAAAACAGTATGGAGTTACCTCAAAAAACTAAAATGGAACCGCTTTTTGACCCAGCATTTCCACTTCCGGGAATATATCCTAAGAATCCCAAAACACCAATTCAAAAGAATATATGCACTTTTATGTTCATAGCGACATTATTTATAATAGCCAAGATCTGGAAACAGCCTAAGAGCCCAGCAGTAAAAGAGTGGATAAAAAAAAAATCTGTGGTACATTTACACAATGGGATACTATGCATCATTGAAGAAGAAAAGCATTCTTACATTTGCAATGGCATGGATGGACCTGGAGACTATTATGCTAAGTGAAATAAGCCAGTCAGTGAAAGACAAATACCGTATGATCTCACCTCTATGCGGAATATGATGAACAAACAGACTGACAGCTGTTGGAGGGAAGAGGGGAGGGGGCGACTGGATGAAAAGGGGTGAAAGGAGTAGCTGAAGAACATATATGCATGATCCATGGACATGGAACATGGTATGGGGATTGCCTTGGGTGGGTAGAGATGGGAAAAGAGTGGGGACAACTGTAATAGCATAAATAATAAAATATAATAAACAAAGAATAGAGCCACAGTAAATTTTAAAAAACAACAATGAAAGAATACTTCCCACCTTGTTTTATAAGGTTAGCATAACTTCAATAATAAAAGCTAAGAAGGCTTACAAGAAGGAAAAATTACAGGCCAATCTCTCTCATGAACACAGATGCAAAAGTTATCAACAAAATCTGAGCAAGTCAATATAAAATGGAGAATCCAGCACAAGTTGGGCTTATTCTAGGATGCCAGATTGCTTTAATTCTTGAAATTCCATCAGTGTAATTCACTACATTAATAGAAAAAAGAATACATATTATATAGATGACTTGATAGATATGCAAAAAGTATTTGATATGGTTTAACAACCATTCATTATCAAAACCCTCAGCACACTAGGAATAGAAGTTGTGGCAGGATGTACTTTCCAAAGATGGCCATGGCAGTCTTTCTGCTCCCACAGGCTCTTCTAGAACTTGCAGGGCTCTGTGACTATCTTGTGGCAGGGAATGTAATAGAAATGATACTATGTGACTTTCCAGGCTAGATCATAAAGGGCGATGCAGCATCCATCTAGCTCTCACAGGATATTTACCATGCTACAAGAAAGCTCAAGTAAGTCCATATGGATAGACTGTACAGAGAAGCCAAACAGAGAGGCCCCCAGCCAAGAGCTGGCTAGCATCAACCATCAGACAGTGAACACGCTTTGAAGTGATTGCATCCCTTCAAATTCAGGCCTTCCAGCCGAGGCCCGGACAGACATTGGCAAGCAGAGACAAGCCTTTCCTACTGTTACTTGTCTCAATTCCCGACCCTCTGAGTCTGTGAACATAATAAATGGTTCTTTTTTGCCACTAAGTTTTGAGACTAAAGCAGAAGGAAACTTCCTCACTCTGGTAAGTGACATCTTTGAAAATCCTACAGCTAACATCACACCTAATGATGAGATATTGAAAGCTTTCCTCTGAGCTAAGGAATGAAATAATGATATTATCACCACCTCTAAAATACACTTTACTGGTTTTCTTAGCCAATACAACAGGCAAGAAAAGGAAGGAAGATAGGAAGCAAGGAAGGAAAGAAAGAACTGGAAGACATACTTTTTAAAAAAGAAAACTATCAATTTTGTCAGATTTCAGGGTAGAAAATCCAAGCTAATCTATCAACTTTTAGAATCAAGAAGCAACTTCAGCATGGTCTCTGGATGTAGAGTCTATATATAACAAAAACTGTATTTTAAAATTCTAGTCACAACAGAAAATAAATTTTTAAAGACGTCTTTTCAAAAGCACTTGACAATCACAAAGAAATAAATCTGAAGAAAATTGGCAAGAACACAAAGAAAACTACAAAATATTACTGACAGAAATTAAGGAAGACCTAAATAAATGGAAGTCTCTATTATGCTAGCAGATTAGAAGCCTCAATATTGTTAAGAATGTCAGTTCTCCTTGAATTAAATCCAGATTCAATGCAATTCCAATAAAAATCTCAGCAGGTTTTTTAAAAATGAGAGATGATTCCAAATGTACACGGAAAGGGAAAGGGCTGAACACGGCACAGACAGTCGTGCAGAAGAACAAAACGGGGGCGCTTGGAAGCACCAGACACCAAAATAGACTATGAAGCTGCATTAATAAAAAACAGTGGTTTTAATGCAAAGACAGAAACACAGAGGCCAACTGAATAGAGTTCAGAAACAAACCCACACTTGTAATCACCCAATTAATAACAAAACTGCCACTGTAATACACTGGGGAGATACAATCTTTCGAACAAATGGTGTTGAATAAATGGGATATTTATATGGAAAGCAAAACAATGCAGCTGCTTGAAGATGACATGGGAGATGATGTTACGATGCCAACAGAGGCAAAGGTTTCTTACCCAGGACACAAAATGTGCTAATTATAAAGTGGTAAGCGGGACTTCCTAACAATTAAAAAGCTTCTCATTAGAAGATACTCTTAAGGAAATGGGAAGGCAGGCCACAGAAGGGGGGAAATTTGCAATATTTGCAATGCATAATGTAAGAAATGACTTTGGTTTAGAATATATAACAACTCCTAAAACCAATAAGAAAACTATTGATGATACAATATCAACAACAAAAGAGCAAAAGATTTGCACAGGTCCAATAAGCATATGAAAAAATGGTCAGTCTGATTATTCATCAGAGAAATGCAAATTAAAGCCACAAGAAAATACTGTGTCATATCTACCAAAATGACTAAAGACAGACAAACACAACAGAAAAAAAAAAATAACACCCTCCCAAGTTGCTGGGAAGGTGGAGCAGCTGGAAGTCCCATACATTGCTAGAAGGAGTGGGAATGGGTACAACCGCTTTGGCAAACTGTACAGCAATATCAATTAAAACTGCACACACACACATATTTACTCTCCTATGTAAGTAAACAAAAGAAATGCAGACATATTTGCAGGAACAGACATGTACAAAACCAACCAAATCGCTGGATAAAGGTGGTAAGTTTGTACCATGGAGTGTTATACAACAGTGAAAACTGAATGACCGCTACATACCACCAAATGGAAATATCTCACAGATACAAAAGAATTGCTACTATTCATATGCTTATTCATATAAAGTGAATTACATTTTAAAAGCACAAAAACCTGAGCTGCGGGGAAAGAAGCCCAAATAATAACCGTCTGCAAGGGATCTGTCATGGCTGCAGCAGGCAGAGGGAAGCTTCTCACATACAGGCTCGGTCTGCGTGGTAATTATATAAACAATTTCATTTCATAAATACTCACCCACTGGAGTGTGGGTTGTGTGTATATATATGTTACATTTCAAAAAGAGTTTAACGATTAAAAGAGAAAGACCTCGAGCGATGGCTTGGGGGTCAACTGGGGTGACTTCCGCTCCCAGGCAGACATGTGCTCTTGCCCAAAGGCCTGAGGGGCGGGCTTCCTGCAAGTGCCACACACGGTTCCGGTGACTATGGTGTGACTAACTCTGCAGCAACACTGCCTATTTTGCCTCTGGGAAAAAGTTGTGGATTCAGGAATATGCTTTTTCACAAGACAGCTCTGCAGAATAGAAAATCACTCCTGAATTCGCTTCTTATTCCATTGGGTTTGGGGAGGGTTAGCGCAGGTGTTTTTTCTAGAGGAACAAAGGGAGCGGGGAGGGGGTGCAAGGCGGGTGTGAGGAGGGGTGGGTGATTCATCAGATCAAGTTGAGAAGCAAAGACAGAAGAGCACAAAGACCTGAACTAATTATCTTCAAAGCACTTTGACGCTCCTGCCACTTGTCAGGGCTCAGGCTTCAGTGTCACTTTGAAGGGAGACCTTAGGGAACCCTTGAAGTTTCTCAGAAGCAGCCTCCTTGGCTCCTCTGTCTAATCTGAAGTCCCCTCCTCCCTGCCCCAGTCACCATGAACTCTAGCTTGGAGTCTTCCAGCGTGCTTCCTGAAGCAACAGTACCCAACCTCAGTGCCAGAGGGGACGGAGTGGAGAAGAAACATCGATAAAAACAGTCTTGGGGATGAAGAACAGCATAGGAAGTGCAGTCAATAATATTGCAATCACTATTATGGTGCTAGGTGGGCACTAGACTTATTGGAACGATCACTTCCTAAGGTATGTAAATGTCTAATTTTTATGTTGTACACCTGGAACTAATAAAATACCATATGTCAACTAAAATAAATTTGAAACCGATAATATTGTACGTCAAAAAAAGTAAATAGAAAAAAGGAGTCTGAGGAAAGCGGTAGGTGCGATCAGAGGCCCAGCAGCCATCCTAGAGAGGGCCCCTCCTTTGCTGAGCCAGAAGCACATCTCGGGGACAACCTGGGTCTCGGGAAGTGCAGAGGTGGTGCTGAAATGGGGATTTCTCAGTATGGAATGTCCACCACGCACTTCACATTATCTCAGATAACATTAGCCCATTTGATTGATGAGAAAAAAGACTGAGAAAGGTGAGGTCGCCTGCCCAGGGTCACTTAGGGAGCAGCATCTGCCTCTCCAGTCTTATCCCATAGCCTCCCTCCTGCCCCTGCCCGTCAGAGGGTTCTCCCTTCTCCAGGTCCCCACGAGGGTGCCCCTCCTGGGCTGCAGCAGGTCGCCTGCAGGAGACTACACCCCCAGGCCCTCCCAGCCAGCACCAGAGGGAGCTGGGAGGCGCCATCCTCACTTTTCCGTCTTATTGAGTGGCTGAATCCCTGCTGGCATTATGGAGATAAGGGTGAACCCCCCGGGGCCAGTCTCCATTTGGCCTTGGCCTCTCAGTCAAAGGTCTGGAAAATCTGGGTGGAAATTTGAGACAGCTCCAGAGCACAGCTGGCTCCCACTGACTGCAGAGCACTGAGCCCCCGATAAGGGCTCATTCATCTCTAGGAGCTTCATGCTTGAAAGGCTCCGAACGCCTGAAGAGACACTGTGCAGCTGACATCACGATAAACAGAGAAAGCATGTCTATAAAACTCCAGACAGGCGGCAAACGTGGCCGGCGACAGCACACCCCACAACTGCAATGAAAAGAAAGTCTCAGTTGTGCTGTGTAGAGCTGCCGCAGACAGATAGCGTGGGGACAGCGGGGCAGACACCCCAGTCAGGGAGCCGCATGCCCACTAGCACTTGCTTCGTGAGACAACGGTCACAAGACTCCAGGAACAATTCGTTAACTGGGGATGCGAGAGCCAAAAACATGTGTTGCTGGCTTTCCCGACGATGAATGGAGGTTTGGACCCGTGTTTTCAGTTGTGAACTCAGCCGCTGCCCTGTTCCTCTCGCTCACTCATTTATTCATTTGTCCACCCACCTGACATACAGCAAGCAAGAACAAGTTCTGAGCCTTGAAGGTAAAACCAAACGAGACCAGGTTTCTGGCCTGGATGATTCCATAGCACAATGGGAATGACAGACATAAAATAACCATAATCTTTTTTAAGCATCAGCATTTTTTTCCATTTATAAAGGCAATTGTAGGAAAGATATATTGTAGAAAAAAATAGAAGGGATCTAAAAGTAGTAGCTAGAAGGAAATAAAAACCACATATGATCCCACACGGTTAGGTATATGGACATCCATGTACGCAGTTAGGTATATGGGCAACCATGTATGCGGTTAGGTGCATGGCTATAGCTCACGTACCCTCGTGACCAGTGCCAGAGGCATGAGAAGACCAGGCAGGCAGCTTGCAAAGGTGCCCCTGGGCCCTGCACCGAACTCAGATCCCATCAGCAGCCTTTCCCCCTCTGTTGTCACACTGCAGAAATTAGTTGTGAGATGGGTTTCTAATAATGTGTTACTGACGACTCTTCAAGTATTGATGGCCTTGCCTTGTTATAGTTAATTTCCATTAGAGTAGATTGCCATCGGTCACTCTCCCTCATCCACATACTGTCTGCTTCGAGAGTGGATGGGCAGGGGAAGAGCAGACTCGGGGCAGCGCCTCCTCCAGAGGCGAGCATCAACGCCCCCCTCCCGCCCCGCTGATGAGTATCTGTTTTGTCTCCTCTTCCTACCTAGATGACATGTAAATTCTATGAAGGCAGACTCCACACTTGTGTTAATGTTTGTCTGATCGGCAGCTCCTAGCACATTTCATTTCTTTATTCATTTAATATGTATTTATCGAATGCCTACGAGGTGTCTGACAATGGACACATTTCACTACGGTGAACAAACTTCCCTGCCTCATGGAGTCTGTAGTCTAGTTGCAGTGGGAGGGGCAGGCTTCAAACCAATACATACACCGTAAGTATTTCACAAGCATGACAGACATGGTGACGGAACAGTACAGGGGTTCTGCACAGGGAGGGCTCATTGGATGAGGAGCGACGACGACACTGCTGAGGAAATTACATTGCAGTTGGTTTTTAAAGGGGCTGGAACACTCTAGGTACTAAAAAAGCACGTACTGAGTGGAAGAGAGTCAAGATTTGCACATGCTGATGGGTGTGTGGCATGCATGAGACCGAGGCCAGAGGGTCTGCAGGATGGGAAAGGCACAGTCACACCGTGACTGAAAAAGGTGACAGCAGCCTCTTTTGAACCTTAGTCTCTTTCTCTGTAATCTCTAGGAACAGGTCTAGAGGACCCCTAAGAATTCTACTTCTCCCATTCTGGAACGCTTGACCAATCAGTCAACAACTACCCACCAGCCTTTACTCAAAACTTGGCAAGAGGGTGAGGCCAATCTTGACCTTTCTTACCCTCTCCCCCTCTATCTCCTTCTCCCAATTGCTATTCTTTCAATTGTCCTCCAGCAACTCCAAGGGGATTCTACCACTCCTTATCAAAGCTGCTTTGGTAGAGTGAGATCAAAGAAGTATGCAAATGCCTGATAAGACTTGGTGCATCATTACTTCCTCAGTTAGCAATGATAAACTCTTGAGCCAAATAAACAAATGCAATAGTGGAATTCCAGCCAAATGGAGGACCATCAATAGATGTTGTCAGGCCCACATTTAAAGTTCCTGTAGGGGCTTGACTGGGTGATGGGTAGGTAGTGTCCCCATACCCTGTGCCGGACACAAGACGCAGGAGGGACACCCAGTCTACCAAGGTTGTGGGTGTCCACAGGAAGAGGTGACTGGTGAGGGAGAGTTGATCTGAGTAGTGCAGGTTGGGTATGGTCTGGGTATGGGGATAGGAGCCGGGAGATGGTTCCTGGCACAGAAAGTTTGAGTCGGTCACAGAAGCTGGAATGAGCAAGGGGCCTGGAAATTACATAACTGTTATCGGTATGCTCAGTACTGCCTTGTCCCACTAGCCAGAGGCAGCAGCATGCATCAGAGACAGCTGTTCTTCGGTCTAGAGCGCATTCTTAACATTTCTGAGATGCCCTATCATAAAATAAATCACAGTACCCACCTCTCTAGTTGGGAGGGTTTTGGGAAAGATAGAAACCATAAAATTTCGTGACTGGCACACAGTGTGCATTCAATTACTGTGGATTCTCTTTCCTTTCCAGCTAAGCAAGTCAGTCAGCCCCCACTCTCAGGATCAGGCCATGTCTTCAGGGGTGTTATGTGGCTCTGGGGCAGCCCCTGGAATCCGAAGGTCACAAATGAAAAGGATGACCTGGAAGGCACTAGCTCTTCTGGCTCTGGGGCACAGCAGCTCTGGGGGTGGCAGATCCTACCCCGCCGCCAGTTTCAGAGGGAGGAGGTGGCAGGCCTCGGGGCTGTGAAGAGACATGAAGGAAACAAGGGGTCCTCTGTGGTAAGGGGCAATAATAAACGTGGGGACCTCAGATGTGGCTGGATGACTGGAAGCAAACCGGTTACTGGGCCAGTACAAGGTTGGCAGCCAGGAAATCTGAGCCGGGTCTGCATGTGACTTGGAATCCAAAAGCTCGGGTTCTAGCTGGAGGAATCGTGCAGAAGCACAGAGACGAGGCAAGTGAAGGTCTTTTGCTGGTAGATAAAACACTGATTTGAAGCAGAATAGAAAAAAGACTATTTTCCTGAATATAAGTTCAATATTGATAAGCTGTGCAAAGCACCGTCCCGCTTGGTATGTTTCTCCATCCGTAAGAAATGCAGAGCCCTCATTTTCCTCTTCTCAGAGCTCCCCAGGTTCCCTGAATTTGGCTCCAGATGGAGTAGACAGACATATGAATATTAATACAATCACAGACATGAATACAGACACACATATGAACGCAAATATGTTAATAAACACAACACCTAAAAATACATATGAATATGCTACCTCTCTCCCCTGTAATCTCTAGGGGAAGACAGCCCACTCCATGTTCCTTTTAGAGCTGATCGACAAGCCACCGTTTACTATACACATGACTAGGATGGATCTTATTTTGTAAAAAGTATTAGAGCCTCAGAACAGCACTCACATACATTGTCTGCCAGGAGCCACACAAGCCCCTTCCAAGAAAGGTAGGGTGGGTGCTGCCCTCTGTGCGTGCAAGCAGAAGAGCCGTGGGCAGGTGGAGGGTCTGCCTCCCTGGTAGCTGCTGCCTCCTTACTCTAAGCGAACCTGCAGAAGAACTTTGGAGTAGAGGACTTATTCTGTGCCTTCAAGACACCTACAGAACTAAGAATGAGTCGTTTGCATGTGGGTTATTTAGAGGGGAGGTTCCACCCTGAGCTTCCTAGACCCCAGGCCTGCCTGAGACAATGGTAGGACCTAAGGGCTCAAATCCTACAGCTTTCTCCCTGCATGGCTTTGTAGGGGAGACTAGGAGGGAGATAAGCAGGTCTGGGGGATGCTTGAACATGCAGGTCTGAAACTCACTCTTTACCCGCTTGGTGATTTTGGAATTAATTAAATATACCATTTTACCAAAGCTTTAGGGTGTTTTTGTTCTAGAAAGCTTCTTTTCTCTTAACTAAATTGAGGCTCATAAATGAGAAATGCAGTGCATGAAATTTCCGGGTGTCACACCATAAATTTCAGGCACGTAGCTTTGCGAATCTCCTTTAGGATAAATCGTAACAATAAAGTGTTTGCTTTTTCCGCACGTATTGTTGGATTCTGGGAGCTGAGCCTTCCCCAGTCACGGCACTTTGATTGCAGACCACATAGTAAGAGAGGAGAACTTGACGAGGCAGCTTGACTGTGAGCCCTGGCGGTTGCCCGTTTTCTGCCTCTGTCACCATCCACGGGTGCCTATGCATGGACAATGACCTTGGGAGAAGTTAAGAACGTTTTTCTCAGTGATGGAAGGCATAGGTATATTAAGACCAGGAAAAGAGGCATGGAATTCTTGGAATCTGGTACAGAAAATCTTTGACCTAAAATACTCTAGGACATATAACTGAAATTTGTTTGTTTCTTTTCTAAATAGGCTTTCTCATTCTCTTCAACCTGACTATTCCTGAGTGTTTTATTCATTCAGTTAAATATTAAACAGCACTTAAAAAAGAATGAATATACTCCATCTACTTCAACACAGAAAAATCCAAGAAAACAATATGGACTGAAGCAATAAAAGTTTCAAAAGATATAGACAGTATGATCAACACAAGCATATGCAGCCCTGG
Source organism: Carollia perspicillata (assembly GCA_004027735.1). Taxonomy (NCBI): domain Eukaryota; kingdom Metazoa; phylum Chordata; class Mammalia; order Chiroptera; family Phyllostomidae; genus Carollia; species Carollia perspicillata. The sequence goes on from PVKM010005682.1 coordinate 19,852, forward strand.
CCAGTAGCTCAGTTGGTTAGAGGGCTGTCCCAGTGCACCAAGGTTGCAGGTTTGATCCCAGGTCAGGGCACATACCAGAAGCAACCAATGAATGCACAAATAAGTGGAACAACAAATCAGTGTTTCTCTCTCTCCCCACTCCATCTCTCTGATACACGCTCTCTCTTCTTCCCTCTTTCTCTCTAAAATCAATCAAAAATTTAAAAAACAAAACAAAACAAGCATATGCCTTGACTATGGGCACATCCAAATACAGAGAAAGTGTAAAGTCTCACATGGAGTAACACCCAGCAGCTTCAGGAGAGTGGTGGGAGAAGATAAAAGGGGACGGAGTGAGGCTCTCGTTTTGTTAAAACGGCGGGGGCGGAGGTGGGGGACTATAGCCAATGGGGCGAACTGGCTAAATCTATTATTCTAAGCGGTGGGTGCAAGGGTGTTATACTCAATCTACTGTTTTTGCATGTCGGCAATATTTCACAATTAAAAGTAAAATATTATTTTAAAAGAATAAAAATTGTATTGAGAGGGGTGAAATGATGTCTCATTGCTTTAACTGGAACTTCCTGAGGCTGAGCCTGTTCCCATGGATGTACTGACCATTCTAGTTTTTTGTGTGTGAACTGCCTGTTCACATACTTGTTCTTCTTTTGTCTTTCGTTCTTTTTACCCTTGAACTAGACAAACTTGTATAACAGCTCTTTAAATAGACTTAACCCTTTTCTTGTACTGTATGGTAAGTATTTACAGCTTGCTGAGTTGTATGGAACTATCTACCACCTCTAAACTAAGTGGTCCTAGGTTGTCTGTTTATATTTTTGCTTTTTATTGTCCCATTGTGCCAGGGGCACCTAATGTTTCTGGATGTTTTCAGTCAACCTATCCACTTCCTTTCCTCACCAGCCCAGAGGAAAGCCCAGTCAGACACAGGAAGGCAAGCAGGACTGGGGCCTGCTGGGCCAGCCAAGGGCCCCCCTGACACTCTCTCTCTGTACTCAGGTGGATGCAAAAGTGGGCACTGAGGAAGCTCAGAGAAAAGCCATCTATCTGTCACCTGGGAAATTGAGGAGGTATCCTAAGCCGGTGCTTCTCAAACTTAAATATGAAGATGAATCTCTTAGAGGCCTTGCTAAATGAAGATTCTGCCTCTACAGGTCTGCGTGAGGCCTGAACTTCTAATGAGATCCCAGGTGATGCCGTGGCTGCTGGTGCAAGGACCACACATTGCATAGTGACATCCCAGGATGGAAGGAGAGACCCAGAGTGGCTCTCTGAGTCACCCCATATAGCAGTTGATGTTTTCCTCTAACAGGGGCCTTGCTCCCATGTCTGAAGATGAGCTCCAGTTTCGATGAAGGGGAGGCCTTAGAGATTACTCTAGAATAGCTGGGGAGAAAACAGCTGCCCATGAAGGCTCAGTGAAGGCTGGTTAGTGGTGTATCTGGACTAGAACTTGAGTTCCTGATCTGTAGTTCAGTGCTTTAAGTATTTCAGCATTTTCATCTTGGTAAGAAAACAAACTCAACAGTAAAAATTCACTGAATGGCTCTAAGCAAGTCCCCTGAAGATTTAAAATAAAAGAGCAATGGGAAAGGGAAAAACATTGTTTTTCAGTCTTTATCGCAGGATTCCTGTAAACTGTAACCTCACATAATAGATTTCACAAATCATTTGATTTTACCAAAAATCGATTTATACAAACGATTTTATCAGCACGTGTTGCATAAACACAGGGCAACCTTAACTGATTACCCTGTCCCTGCTGAGCCCAGGTCCCAGTTTCTCTTTAGCTTTCTAGAATCTCTGACTTTGGTAAAGCTACTCCTTTTGGCTTCAATTTCTTCACCTAAAATGGCTTTGGACTCGTTGTCGCCAAGGTCTTTCCAGTTTTATAGTTTCTGAGTCTAAAGTTTCCTTCTTCGTGTACCTTGAATTCCAGGATTCCTCTCTCCACCTGCCATTTCTCTCTTTACATGGTTCACCGCTTTCCTGCCCAGAAAAGTGATAAGCAAAAGGGAGGACTATCGATACGGCAGTCAGTTTATATTCAGGAGAGAGGGTCAAGGTATTATTTAAAACCCAGCAATGGAATGGCTTGTAGATTGATAGATTTTCAAAGGCTCCAAAGCCTCAGTTCTCCCCACAAAAAAAAAAAGAAAAAGAAAAAGAAAGTAATTAATTGTCCCATGTCCTATGTGCCTTAGAAGGAAGAACAAGCTCAGTGCCGTGGGCCTGTTGGAAAACCCCACCAAGCCGCCTGTGACTTTCCCTTCCTGCCTGCGACCACAGATCTCAAACAAAGTGCAAACCTTCAGTGTAACCTCTGGGTAAATCCTGACCAGCCACTGCCTTTTAACCCTGAGATAGTTCTGGTTTGAGACCAATAAAGAAAATGAAACCCCGAATAGTGCTTGAATCCTAACAGCTCCCTCTGGCTTGGAAAGAAGTTGCTGGTGGCAGGATCCAGGAGGTCGGTATGAGCGCACCGCTGGATAGCACGCCACGACTGGACAGGAGGGGCATTTATCCCACTGCTCAGGGCCTTGGTTTTATGAAAGGAAGGGGTTGGTGTGCAAGATTTTCTAGTCTCTTTAACAGTACCTAGTTCTGGAATTCTGTATCTGAAGGTGGACTTGGAGTACATGCATAAGCCCTAGTTGTTTCAAGGTCAAGGAGAAATGAAGAAAAAAAAATGGTTTATGCCTACATCTGAGGGAGGCAGTTTCACATCAGGGTGGATCAGTAAGGAAGGACAGAGGTCAAGACAAGAAGAGAAGAAGGAGAACTGGGAGCACCTGGGAACAGTCTACCTCCTGTCTTAAACCCACGCTGAAGCCGAAGGCGCGGCCTGAGGTCACGTGCTCAGACTTTGTTCAGACTGACATCTGTGGCCTGAGGGAGCAGGCCAGTGCTGTAGAGGAGAAAGCAAAACCCAAACCGCACCAAAACAAACCACTGAAAAACTCAGAGACCTGGTCTTTGGAGAAAAAAGTTCTTTATTCTCCCATGATGTTATTTACTCAAATCCCAGGCAAGAAGCTCCCCGAGAGCATTTCCAGCTGTGCTTGGAGGGGGACCGGATGCGGAGGGGATGGCTGGAGAGAGCCCATGGCAGCCCGACCAGGTTTCCAGTCATGCTTTGGGTCTGCCCCGTTTTGTTTCACTTGGCTGTGGCTACGCAGCCGCTGGGCTGCAATAGGAAACCCAAGGGGTAGGCACTAGAGAGAAACAAGTAACAGTTTGCGTCTGGAAAAAGAACTAGACTAGGAATTGCAAGAGTAGCCACTGTCAGCAGGTCAGTGGGGAATCCTGTTTTCTTGGAGGGTTGAAGTCAGTATATAATATGTTATCTCCTTTCCTTTAGAATACAAGCCCCAGAAAGACCAGGCCTGTGGTTCCCTATCATTCCATGCATTTCTAGGACCCAGGAGGCTGTTTGGCATGAAATGAGTACTTCACAAATGTCATAGAAAAACCAAATAAGGTTCTCTGGACATTTTTCTGAGTCTTTGTGATAATGTTCTTACACTTAAATTCAAACACCTACCCCCTGGACCATAACTTCAGTGCCGCACATAAAGTCAGCACATTTTTAAGATCAATGACATCTTGAAGTCAGACATTAACTGCAGAAGTCAGAGCTGCTTAAGAGAGATATGGGCATGCCCTGTTTTATCACAAAGGAGCAACATGGAAAAATATCCCCTGATATATATCATGCCAGTAAATTAAAACCAATCAGCAAATACCTTCAAATGGCTTTCACAGTGTGTTTTGCACGTCTTTCTCTTTGAATATTATTTATGAGAAATAATTTACTGATACTGTTGTTGCCCTAAATTATATACCAAATAAAATTAAAAGCATTACACAGGAGGAAATAATGAATAGTAGCATTTAATTAAAACCAAAGTGAATACAATCAATGCCTGTCTAATACAATAATGAACTTAATTTAATTTTTACTTAATGGGGAAATGAAAAGCTTAAATCAACCGCCTATGGAATTAGATGACAAAATTTTTTAAAAAACCAAGTTTTTCTGAAGCAGAGTGCTAAGAGAATAACAATGACCAAAAACAACGCCAGCGAACAGGCTTCATGCATTTTCCAGTGGAGTCAGAGTGATTGTTAGCAGGACTGTGTACTTTGAGCTTCAGGGAAGTGGAATGAATTAAAAAGCAATACTTGAGCTTTCTGATCTTTGGAGTCATCAAAACAGTAGACAAAAAATTGTATTTCTAAGGGCTGTCAGTTTGGAATCATGGCCCAAAAGAGACTGAGATACACAAATTAGCATTCTGGAAGCTTCCTATCGGCTCCTTGCAGCATGCAGGGCAGCCACTGAGCATGAGGTGGGAGGGCCGGGTGGGACTGCTGACCCCGGACACCTGACAGCTCCCTGTGGCTGTGACCCAGTCTGCGGCTCAGGGTGGAGGATTCAGGTTAGATAGTAAGGTGGGATTGTTTCTCCAAGTCCCAGTTTGGACTTGGAGGAAAGGTGGTCCCATCCAATTAGGACTGTGCTATTATTTAGGAACTCCGACTGCAGCAGAAGAAAGGACTCTACTTTTAAGGCGGTTAATCCATGAAAATGTGAAGTGGGAGATGGCAAGATAGTTTAGTGTTCAGAGCACAGATTCAAGGTTGGGAGTCCTCCTGTCTCTGAAGTTCAGCAGCTCAGTGACCTTGGGCAGATGACTGAATCTCTTTGAGGTTCAGTTTCCTAATCTGAAAAAATGGGGTTAACAGGAGATGACTCGGGAGATGCGGAGACATTTGTTCAGTGCCTACCATGTACCAGTGACCTTGCTGGATAACACTATTTCATCTCATTTCCTGCCCGTTTACTGATCTAACTGTCATTTCACTGAGGCAGAATCGGGCCACAGACAGGGCCAGACCCACCCAGCACTCAGAGTGTGTGCCGGCTCCCTTCCCCTCAGGCCAAGTGCGATCCTGTGTGTGTTCCTGGACTCAGCCCATACTCGAAGGCAAGAGGAACCCAGTGTGGCTGGGGGCGTTTCGGTGATCTCCGGTTGCTTGTCATTTTTGTCTCTGTCGGACTCTTCCATAGTAGCTGCACACGCATGTGTGCACACAGAGACACACGCCACACCAACAGCCTTCCACATTCCGCCGCCCTGCTCAGACTTGACTGCATCGCAGTGGCGATCGTCTCTCACACAGTACTAGCTAAGCCCAGGACAGCTCTCCAGGCACAACAGATGCTATTTATACATGCCTGTGTGAACGATTCAACTGTGTGCATTCGCTTACTTTTGCAGGCTGCTTCCTGGGTAATTGACAAGTTCCTGTTATTCGCTCCTTGATAACCTGTCACCATGCTCTACCAGGTGCTTGCTTCCTGTGACATAAATTGTGTTCCATCGTGCTGTTGTATTCAGCAGAATTCTGGGGTCACTCCCTAACCCCTCAACCTGAAACTCCAACCAGTGGTGACTCACCGGCTCTCCTAAACATCTAATTAATCACAGAAGCAGTGGAGCAGAGCAGCACTGGTTCAGGGCATGTCAAGCAGTTCCCCGGCATGACTGATCGCAACGAAGCTGTAGGGCTGGTTTGGGCCAGATTAGATTGGTAAGCATCCAGTTGACTTTCATGGTCATATTTTATAAATTAGGCTTAGATTAGTTGAAAAAGCAAAGAATAGAAAAAGACAGCTAACATTTTTTTCTTCAGAATTTACTTATGACTTTGACCTCTTTTTTAATAATGATGGCATATGGGGACGACATATGGGGAATCCTGTTTTCTTGGAGGGTTAGGCCAGTACGCATTATGGTGTCTCCTGTCCTTTAGAAGACAAGCCCCAGAAGGACCAGGCCTGTGCTATATGGGGACAACAGTTGTTCACACCCGGTGGAAGCCCTTGACCATGGTGTACCTTCAAAAGGAGGTGCGGCTGCTGGAAGTGGAATACCAGTGGACTTAGGAGGAAAGTGAAGTTAGGTGAGACTTTCACCTGAAGTCTGGGTGTCCTCCATCTGGGAAGGCTGCTGTCCTCGTCTGAGCTCCTGACTTCGGTTTCACAAAGCGAGGGAGAAGAATCACACTTTAACAGCCTGCTCAACACCAGTGATCACTGATGTCACTGGAGCAGTGAATGGGGCTCTAAGCTTTGGGGAGAAAAAATTCACCAAAGAAAAACGCACAACTGGTCATCTTCAGGGTTTTTTTAAAGTCAACTTAAAGAAGAATTAGAGATGAACTGTTAACTAGAGCAGAACTATGCAAATGAATTTTTTACTCTAAATTTACTCATCCTTTCAACCCTCATAATCATCAAGGCCTACCACAGAGAAGGCGTCAACAGCTATGTGATCTTTAATGCATGGCCATTCCTGAATCCGTCATCCATTTTATAGTGTGAAGATGCGTCATATTCAGGCCCCACATGTATATTTTAACAACAAATTATTCTTAATATTGCCATTTTATGGATGAGGAAATTGATGCTCTGAGAACTGCAGGAACACACCCATTGTCATACACAGCTAGTAAGATATCCAGTGCAGGTTCAAAGGCCACTGTGCAATCGTGTTTTCCTGAGTTATCCACCAGTTTCTCCCCAGCGCCCAGAACAGGGTTGGGTCTATGCATGTGCTCAGTAAGTATGTGCTGAATGAAAGAATATGATGAACTGGGCAGACCCGGAAAGCCGAGCCTGCCTGCCGCAAAAGCCCATGCTCTTTCTCCTGCCACCCTCCCCATACTACTAATGAAACGGGACATTTTGTATTTGTTCCAGGAGACAAGAAAGGGAAGTTCGGTTCTCCGATCCACTAGACCCAACAGCTGAGCTTTGATTCCAAACTTCATTTTGAACACACCGCTCATGAGCAACATGCCATCAAAACTGGAAAACAATTCAACGAATCGAAGGGAGGAGGATCCCAGCAAGGAACATGGATTCCTCTGGTTTCTCTTGGAAACAGTGGAGTGTGTTTCTGAAACAGGCTGTTACTTCCACTGAACACGTAACCTTCTTCAACTGACAAATTGGGTAGTGCCAGCAGTAGAGAGGCGGGGACTGACAGGGGAGGGGACACAGATGACCCGGGCTCTGGGAGAAATACAAAATTAGGGGAAGAAACTTAGAAGGTTGCTTTCTTATCTGAGCAAGCCAAATTTCTCTCAGGGGCTTTCCATAGATGCCTAATATTCTTAAGTAGCCACACTTAATTTAATTACCTTAAAGGTGAATTGAATGCTGGAAATTCATTTACATAACAGCAACTCTAATGCTTATAAATTGCAAGAGCAATTAAACCCTTAAGAACAAATGTATAGGCTATAACTGAAGTATCTGTGTAGTAGAATTAATCAAAAGATAATCATGAAAAATTTCACTCTTGTCCTGACTGGAAATATATGCTATGGTTATGATTCCAAATTATAGTATTGCAGGACCTGTTTTAGTACTCAATCATACTTATTGGCAACATCAGATGTAATGCATTTCCATCACCATTCCCTTCTGAATCAGACATTCATTTATCTTTAGACTGTGCCCTCTTGCTCCACCCCACCTTCGCCATTGTTATCACTGGTACTGGTGTACTGAGTATATTGGAGGACGGGAGGCTCGCCACTGGGGACACATCAAGAAGTAAAATGCCGTGTCTGCCCTTGAGGAAAGAAGAGACAACGATGCAAATCCTTGGTGGTTCCAGTCACAGTTGCTTTAGAAAAGTGGGGAAAAGGTATAAGGAATGGAATGAAAGTTGGGGCCTCAGGGTGAGGCTCTGCATTGGCCTAACCGGGTTCTATTCAATTCTAGGCTTCTCCAGTGCCTGGCTGGGCTCTCGGCACAGACTGAGTGCCTTGCAAAACTTTTGATGACTTCACCTGCGTCCAGTGATTCTGCCTAATAAGAACGAAGCCAAGCCCTGGCTGGTGTAGCTCAGTGGATTGAGCACGGGCCTGCGAACCAAAAGATCATGGTTCAATTCCCAGTCAGGGCACATACCTGGGTTGCAGGCCAGTTCCCAGCAGGGGACGCACGAGAGGCAACCATACATTGATGTTTCTCTCCCTCTCTCCTTCCCTTCCCCTCTAAAGATAAATAAACAAAATCTTTAAAAAAGAATGAAGCTGAGAGTACAGATGGGGGACTGACTTCTGTTTCTAAGGGTTCTTAAAGACGATTTTTGAGCTTGTCAAGCTGTAGAGGTAAGCCAAGGCGACCTGGTTCTTCAGGTGACTGTTACAGATTAGGTCTAGATACGTGCTCTGGTTTACAGAATCAACTTCATAGTGGCAGTGCTGGCATCGATCCTTGGCCAGATTTTAAAACAGGTTTCTAACCAGACTGTTTGGGAGCATTTAGAAAAGAACTGGGGGATGGCTAGAAAGCCACTGCGGGTAAACTCGGAGTCAGGCTCTCGAAACAATTTGTTTTCTCTTCTGACAGTCTTGGCGCAGGGCAGGTTGGGGCGTAATGCAGCAGGGAGCATGCGCCTCATCTCAGCTTTTGATGGAATCTTTCCTGCTCTCCTTTCGAGTAATAAGATGGATGTGGATTAGCTGATAACAGCATTAAGTGGATTTACAGTTACTCAGCGTCAACAGCAAAGGAGTGCGGATTAATGTCTCCCTGTCCTTTGCCCTGTCCTGCTGGAGGTTTTTATCCGGCACTTGCGTAAGGACTGGAAGGTTGCCGATGAGACTTTCAAATGGCTCGACCCGGGAAAATCGCCCCTGAAATTTTGGTGTCTCCAGTTGTTTCAAGAACTCCTCTGATTCAGACCCTGGTCTCCCCTCATTCCAAAATTGTCCCCCAACCCAGGCAAAGCCAAAGGCATATTACATCAGAGAGTGGGTGCTTTCTCTGTTGTCCCACAACAGAATGAGCTGCCTTGGAAGGGCAGTATGGGTTCTAGAAAGGACATTGTCTAGGTCCCTGCATCAGTGAAGGGCTAACTAAGACGATTTCTAAAGCTTTCCTCTTTGCTCTTTTTTTCTGGTATGATCTGAGGGAGCAGTATACCATGAAAAGAACACCACCTTTCAAAGAGAACTGATTTCATTCTTCAGTCCTTCGGTAAGTTTTCATTTCCTCATCTGTAAAATGGGAATACTATCTCCTATTTCACAAGGGTGAGAGTGGATTGCATGCCTGTCCGAAGCCCAAAGCACAGAGTCAGCTCTGGATAAATGTTACTTGTCTCCCATCTTCCAGCACCCAGGTGTAGGGCGTGCAGTTTGGAAGGAGGCTAGACGAGGCTCCCATGCGGAGGTTAGTGACACAGCCCACAGAGTTCTTCTTTGCAAGGCCACCACTGCCAGGATAACATGGCCCCACACATGGTGAAGTGGCAGATTCTTTCTGCCTCTGAAGGTCTTTGATTCTGGTGGAGCAGAGTGGAGGCAGCGGGGGGAACGCAGAGAGAGACACTGGTCTCTGGCTAACTTCTCGTGGAATCTTCGGCAGGTTGCTCAGTGTCTTCGGACACTGTGCCAGGGTCCTCTGTGGGCCATAAGAGGCAGAACCCCACCCTGATGGGTTTGGGGAAGGTTAGTTTAGTTGAGACAAAGTAAGTGTGACTGGCTGGATCAGAGCCTGGCACTCAGGAGGGACTGAATAAGTGGCAGTTTTAAAAATTATTTGTAGTAATACTAGTGTCAAGAACAGCCTCAAGCCTTTAAGTCTTCAGACCTGATATTAATCCATTTGAGGTTTCTGTTAATGGGGAGGGGGAACACGGTTAAAAAAAAACTTGAGCAGAAACTGTAGGAGAAATATGTGATGAGAGGTGAATGCTAATACAGCAGAGAGCCCGCTAGGCAGAGGTGTTGGAAAGGCCCACAAAGTTTGGGGGCTCTGAGATCTGAGAAACTGGTAACACTTCCCACACTCACGCTGAGACACTGGAGTGAAGCACCGAGTCCTAAGGGGGTCTAGAGGGGAAGTGAGGGCTGGGCACGGCTCCAACACAGGCTCTGTTCCCCCCAGATGTGTGTCTGTCCAGCCAGGCCCTTCTGCCACCTGACCCAACCCTACCTGGAGCGGAAAGCAGCGGGTTGGACAAGCTGCCCCCTCAAGTCCTTCTCAGATGGAACATTCTAGGATTCCAGGGCTGCCTGGACTTGCGACATGCCATTACATCGGGTCCTTCAGATGCTCCAGGGTATGGCTCTACCCTGCCTGGAGCTTTCTGCGCAATCTCCTTTCTTCAACTCACCTAAAATGACAATAAGGTTGTCTCAAGGCTGGAATCTGAGGACTGACTTAGCAGCACCTAGTAAATTCCATGGTATTGTGAGAAGCTCGTAGTGTGTGTGTGTGTGTGTGTGTGTGTGTGTGTGTGTGTGTAGTCTCATAGTTCCTTGCTGTTAGATTGGTTGGAGGTATTTTCTTTCTTTCATTTACTTATTCATTCTGTAACTATATTTTGCTCACCTGCTAAGGCCGACTCTATGCTTTCTGCCATATTTCCCTTAAGTTGCTAGCACATGCTCCACTCAAATTTTTTTCTAACACATATGTTTCCATTTGGCATGCCTGAGAGAACAGGGTGGTTAACATTCGTTAAATACGTTCCTGCTGCTGATGGGCTGATGGCGTGTGCTGGGTGTCTCCTGCCCACTCCCGGATCTGCCCTGCCCTTCTTCTCCCTGCTTCCTGCCGCAGGAGCCTGAGCCATAGGGGTGCATCTCTAGCTCCCTTGCTTTTTGCCTTCTGGTTGCGTTTGGCCATCAGGCAGCATTATGGAGGGAGGGAGGGAAGGAGGGAGGGGAGTGGCGTTGGGAATATATTTTTCTACTTCCCTAGTATAGCAATGCCACAGTCTGACTGTCACTTGGTAAAAGTCACTGCCTGTCTGGTGGCAGCCTTCTTTCCAGCCCTCTGGTGGCAGCCCTCTGTATTCCAGAAACCATGGTGCCCTGTCCCTTCAGGGCTGGGACAGGCATGGCCCGTGGTTGGTTACTGGCTCCAGGATACGGCTCTACCCTGCCTGCTGCTTTCTATGCAATCTCCTTTCTTCAGCTCACCTAAAATTATCCAATTGGAATCTGCCAGGAATCTGTTTTCCTGCAGCCCTGAATGGTGAAGACGATTTTAACCTCCACATTTCAACAGAGGAAACTCAGGAAGTGACTTCTCCAAGGTCACTCAACTACAGAAGGCCAGGACCCAGACATCCCTGTTTTCTTATGTTCAGTCTTTTTTCTCAGTCCCTAGAAAATGCTGTCAGGAGGTTTCACAGTGTAATTAATTTTGCTGGTGTGTACCATGAATGGGGCTATGGTTCAGCACATCTACTCAAGATGCCAATAAATTGAATGACGAAATGCACATTTAAGTTGCAGTTAAGAGAATCCAAACTTAGTTGGGGGAAAAAGCACAATCTACATGCTTTTTTTAAAAGAGGGAAGCTTTATATAACTCCTGCTCTGACAGTCCCTCTCCAGCCACCCCCGCCACCCCCAACTGATAACAGTTCTTTGCTTTGGAATCTCCTGAGCCTCCACATGTAGGGATCAAATGAAATAACTTATTTGAAGTATTTGAAAAAGTATAACATGCTTCATAAAATGTGAAATGTTATTGGTATTCAATTTATAAATATTTGATTTAAGGAGAACATATGCATATAAACAGCTTTTTTGATCATTATCTATTACATCAGATCCACGCGCTTTAGGCAAAATGTTAAGGCCCTCTGAGCCCCCTCTGTCTCTCCTCTACAGCTCCCTCGATTCTTCACTGAGGCAGTGTGGGGTAGTGGAACCAATGCAGACCACCTTGAGTCAAATTCTGGTTCACAGTCACTGTGTACAGCTGTGTAGCCTGTCCGCCACACAAGGATGCCACATCTAAGGCATTCGCATCACAGATGCTGTAGATCTCTATGTTTTTTTAGGACAATTTTCCAGAAGGTGGTAGTAAAGTGTCTTGCTCTGCTAAAACTGGTATATTATGACAGTTTCATAACAGATGAAAACAAAAAGTCCTGAGCAAGGCATTACGACCCTAGAGCTTCACAAAAAGCAACCCTATGAATTTATGAAAGCTCCTTAATTTAACCCTGGTTTTGTCATCTGATCAATGGGCAACCCTTAGAATAGGAACGGCAAGGATTAACCATGGGCACCACAGCATCCTCTGCCCACTGCAGACCCCAGGAACCCACCGTGACCCTTTTTCTCACGAAGTCCCGATGCAACTCACACCACGTCCTAAGCAACTGCTCCCAACCAGATGGGGCTGGCATGTCAGCTGGCGCCCATTTGCTGTCACTTCCTGAGAGGTGTCGTAAGGATTCCGGGGTGCTGAACCTCTAGGGCCTGGGACACGATGGCAACTGTTGCTCCGTGAGACAACACTTCCACTGGAGCTCTGGGATTTTTCTTCCCATTTCGGGTTACCGTGCTCTCTACTGCCAGTGCCTGGCTCCTGCCTCTCTGTTGGTCAAATGAGAATGCAGCCGTGGTCTGTGTCAAACACTGTGCTTGTGTCCCAGAAGACCCGCACTCCCAGCTCTATGCGTGTCCTCACTGACCACAGCTCACCCAGGTCCCTTCTGTTTTCCAGAAGCTCTGCACTGACCCACGCTCTGCCGCTCGCTACTCATCGGCCCTTGGTGGTGATTTGTACGTCTCTGTAACACTAATCATAACCTTCATGTGTCTAGCCCCTGTCTTCCCATCAGGAAGGCAAGTCCCTTGAAGGGAGTATCTCTTTCTGCTCTTTACACTCAGTGCTCGGCTCGCATGGGAACTCCGCCAGCCACGTTGTTTCGGTCACGCAGGGGCCTTGACAAATAAGGCACGATCATCTGTTCTAACTAGTCCCTGGTCACCTCTTCCATGCGAGGCTAAGAAAATGAATATAGTCGTAAAATGATTATCGCTCTCCTGGTCCAGAAAGTAAATTTACATTTGTTTCTCTCTTAAGTCCAAAAAAACCAAAAACCTAATTAAGAACTCCTGATATCTTTATAATGCTAAGTAATAATAGCATAAGTCAAAATGCAATTTCTTGTGCCATTACTATTAACTTCTTTAGGATTCATTTTTCTTCCTCCGCCCCCCTTCTCATTTGGCCAAATGCATTTCAGTAAGTGCACCTAGGAGCTGAGAGGATGATAAAGAATTATGGGTTTCAGTATTTATTCTATGTTTCCCTAATATTGCAGCTGTATTCCTTCCAGAGTCAATGGCATTTTGACTGTGGGTGACATGATGAATGCCCAGATGTGGCTTGAAATGTGGAAAGAGAGGAGGCGTGGTTACCAGGTTGGGGTGAGGGGGTATATCCTCCATTCGGTGTTAAGCTATTTTGGTAAGGAAATACTCATTGATACAAAATATACAAAACCCAAAACAGAACAGTTTTGCAATGTAACCCTTTTCAGAAATGTAGAGCATGTAGGGTTGGGGTATTGTGTGGAAGGTCACTAAATGTGAGGGAAATTACTGAAGCTTTCTGCATTCTGATTTCTTCATCTGTCAAATGGGAGTGCTGACTCAGTAGAAATGACACATCCAATGTCATGAGGATTGGAACCGGGGTCGCAGGTGTGCTGACTGGGAACTTCAATGGAGTGCCCCGCTGAGGGGAGGAGGACACCCCTAGTCCAGCCTGGCTCCACTTGCCACACCATGGCCTTTTGCTCATCTGTTTAATTTGCAGGAAGGGGCCATAAGTGCTAGCAGCCACGTGGATAGAGGTAAGTGTGCAATGACATTATTATCCAGCCAAGGGCTTCCACTTTTTCTGAGTGAGAGTCTATCCCTCCCACCAGCGGACAGAACGTGAAGTTGCCTCATCATTATTATTGAACTCAGGAAGAGACGTGGTGGCACGAAGAGGTCAAGGACACAGATCCACAAGACCACTGCATTTTGAAGCTGGAAGATCACCTACCTATTCCAAATGCCCATTTTGCAGAAAAGGAGTCCAAGACTCAAAACAACTCCCTTTACCCTTAAAAAAAACCCCAAAACAACAAACTTGTTATAAAGTGTTCATAAAGGTGGCTGGTGGCAGTTGGGACAAGAACCCTGGTATCCTGACTGGCAGGCCTGCACATAAAAGGCAGGAGTCCTCCATTCTCAAGACATATGCTGGTCACCCCAGTTTTGTGGCACTCGAGAATCCAGCATCCTCTGGACCTCCTTCCCAGGGCCTCTCTCCACATTCAGGTTGAAGGGTGACTAGTTTCACAAACACCTGGAACTTTGGTGCTTTCCTAAGCACACATTCCCAGGGAAGTGACTCCACCCTTCTGGAATCTTCTCCCAGCCTTCTAGCCTGCCTCTTCATCTGGCTTATTCATAATTGCTGCTCAAGCAATAAATCCAAGGCCCAGCTTTCTCCCTGTAACTCTGCTTCCTTCATGGCTGGGCTCTGCTTTTCCCCCAGTGAACCCTCACCTCAATGGAGGCTGATCCATGCTTCCAGCCCAGTCCTTCCTGGTTGACTGGCTGGGTTTTCCTGTGCCCTTGTTGCCCCATAGCTACACCCCCATCAGCAAGCTCTTCCTCTTTTTGTCCTTGCCGACCAAGTAAGCCTTCCCCTTCACACTCTCTTCTCTCCCCAGAGGGTGATTTTCTTATTCATCTCACACTTCTCTCTACCTCATCATCCTGCCACCATCAATGGGGACATTTCAACGTTCCAGTTGTTAGACTTAAATGTGGATGGTGTCCACTCGTCAGCACCACTCTCCTGGACCCTGCTGCTCCTTGACCATCATGTCTGACTCCAAGGTTCCTGTTTGGCTACCTTTTTGTTTCCTTCATCCGAGCCTACCTTCTCTTTCTTCCAGAACCATCACCACACACTTAGCATGAACGCCAGTCCCTGACTTCACACCCTCTTGCTCCCTAGACCCTCATTTCCTTACTGTCAGCCTGGACTCCCTGGACACTGGTTTTATCCATGTTCTTGCCTGTCCTGAGGAGGCGTGTCCCTGTGGCCTGCTGCTGACCCCGTCTCACCCACCCGCACTGGGCAAACCTTCCCTCACGGGAGCTCAGCACTGCTCTGTCTCAGGGCCCACTGGTCTTGCTCTTCACACAAGGGCTCTGATACCAGCTCGATCCACTGCTTCCTTCTCCAATGTGTGTCCATCCACATTCCCTACAACACCAGCCCCAAATTTGTTAACTCTACTGCACTGTATTCTTGTCTTCTCACTGTCAGCACTTGGTCTTGCTTCCTGCCTCCCCGAGGACACTGGGTTGTCTACCAGGAGGCCTGCAGCTTCTTTTTGTCCACCTTTGTCCTGACACCTCCTCCATCTCCTTATCCTGCCCTCTCGTTTTAAAGGAAAAAAACCCAAGCTGTCCAACTCAGCTTTTCCAGCCATTCTAGATACTTCCTGAACCTTTTCTTTTGATCCCTCCGTCTCTTGCTAAGCCTTTCTCTACCCTCCACTGATCCCTTGAAGTTTCTACCATCACTCTCCTTCATGATCACATCTCAATCTCTTCTCTTCCATTCACTTGGTATTGAACCCTGTGCAGCCTCATTGCCAGGCTCACAATCCTCTGAAATCATTCTGCCAGGGGTCACCTGTTACCTCTTACCTGACAAATCAAAAGGCGTTGGTCAACAGCTGTTATCCTCTCAGAGACACTTGTTGGAGTCTCTGACCCTTCATTTCTTGTCCCCAGTTGGCTCACTGCTCCTGCAAGTTCTGACCACTCTTCCCTTGGCCTCCTTCCCCTGACGCCCGTGGAGTGTGTCCTCAACACAATTCCAGGCCCTCTTTTTCCTTCCTCTCTGGGAAAAGAGCATGTCCTACCCATGATCCCGTCTCTGCGGAATGCCCCATTGCCTCTCTTGCCCAGCTCTGTCTGGACTTCTTGCTAACCCTTGAAGATTTTTGCTGTTATTGTTGTGATAAAATATACATAACATAAAATTGACCATCTTAAGCATTTTGTAGTGTACACTTCTGTGTTATTAAGTACATTCACTTTTTTCTAAAATCATCGCCACCATTCATCTCCAGAACTTTTTTCATCTCGCGAAACTGAAACTATACCAATTAAACACTAACTTCCCATTCCTTCCTCCCCTCAGTCCCTGGAAACCATTCTATTTTCTGTTTCCATGAACCTGACCTCCTTTGATATCTCATATAAGCGAACTCATACAGTATTTGTCTTCTCGTGAGGGCTTGTTTCACTTAGCATAACAGTGTCCAATTCATCCAGGTTATGACATATGTCAGGATTTCCTTTGTTTTTAGGGCTGAATAATATTCCATTTCATGCATGTACCACATGTTTTGCTTATCCATTCAACTCTTGAGTCATATGGGTCATTGAACAAATTTTTAATGAGTTTCCCTGTGCCAGGAACTGGTATACACTGCAGAGCAAACAGACATCATCCCCGTCCTTGTGGAGCTTACAGTCCATGCAGTGCCCTCATTATGGGGTACAAGTCTCATCCACCCTAACCAGAGTCCCTTGGGGATTCAGACTGTACCTGACTCCTTCGGCAGCCCCAAATCCCTAACAGAAGTCCTCACTCAGAGTTGGTGCCCAGCGAAAATTTGTTGAATGAGTGAATGAATGAACCCAATAAGCACTTGTGAATAGATCAGTCTTACAAATACATACTTTGAAATCTTTCTCTTGAAGTTCCATCCCCAGGGAGTGTTTGCAGTAGAAGTTGCCTCCAAACACAGCATGGATCACTCAAGTTTTTATTACTGAGAGGTTCCTGTTACTCCATAAATCTCGAGCTCCCCAATGTAAATTGTCATTGAACAAGCAGAACAATGACATGGGCATTCTTTTTATCAAGGGCCTGGTATTAAGACAGATTAACTTGAGGGAACAGCACCAGCCTGGGTATCTGCCCCATCCCTCATTCTTATTGTGATTAATGAGATGGGGGACATACTTTTTTCTATTCTGCCTGAAAACATATTGAGTTTATGCCTCGTCCCACATTGTTAAATATTGTCTTAGAATTACATTATCTCTTACGCAGATGGATGAGCCTGGTGCTGTGTGTACTGCTGACACTTTTCCTGAAATGGAACCAGGATCGGTAAGGAAATCATTCAGCTGTTATTACAGCTGGAAAGCATGCAGAGGCCCCCAGTAAAACTCGCTTATACAGCTATGCAGTGAATCTAAAAGCAAAAGATTAAGGCAAAGGTGCAGAGATGCCGTAGATCAAGAACCAAGATAGTAAGAGGTTGACATGTCTTTATGGTGGGTGGGAAACTAATAATAATGACAACTTGCAGATTTAGAACCTTTAAGGGATCATGTCTGCACATTTGCAATTTGAGTGCTTAATCATTGCCTAAGGTCTCAGTATTTAATTTTATTCTTAAACTAATATTATGAGATAGATAATGAGTCATTATTCCCAACTTACAGGTGACGCAACTGAGACACCAATGAGATGGCATTGTGAGTCACTTGAGGTACCAGGGAACTGAGATCAGTCATCTGCACTATTGAATTTATATGCAGGGACTGCTCTTCTACTTAATTCATTCATCTCTTCAACAAATGTCTGTTGAACAACTAATATGTTCTGTACAGGTTCTGTACCTGATTTGAGTGAAGGTTGGAGAGAGGGAGAAGACATGAGCTCTTTCCTCAGGGGTATCATAGCTCATGGAGGATACGGATATGGAAATTATTCCTTACTACCAAGTTGCCAAGAGGAAGAATAGAAGCCTGGGCACCATACTGTGGCAAATGGAGGTCTGGGGGACTAACTTTGCTTGGGGCAGCTGGAAAGGCTTTATGGAAGAGACGATCAGAGATTTCCAGAGAGAGACAGTGGCTTAAGAAACCCAGCCCAGGGGCCTGTACAAAGGCACAGAGAGGCACAGCAGCTGGTGTTTTCAGGGAATTCCTGTCAGCATGGCTGGGTTGCGGGCATCGGAATGAGAAGAATGGCTGGAGAAGTAGCAGCGGGTAGTTTCATTTAGCATTAAATTGACACATTTATGGAGCACCTGCCAAGTACTATGAACTGTGTCGGCTGCTGTCTCTACAGTGGCTATAACCAGAGAGAGGGAAAGTCCTTGCCCTCACGGAGCCTTCTTGCTAGTGAGGGAGGTAGGCAACAAACAAGGAACCAAATATACTAATACATTACCAGAGAGAGAGCAGTGCTGAAAGGAAGGAAACAATGTGCCCTGACAGAGAAAGGCAGGTCAGGGCAAGCGCTCCTGTGCTGGCGATGTTCCAGCCGAGCCCTGAAGGAGGAGCTGGATTGATAGTGTAGAACCAGGGAAGCGTGTTCCATGCTCGGAAGCAGTAAGGATAAACGGCCTGTGAGTGGGAGGTACAGATGGACAGTGACTGTAGGGAGAATATTAGGTTACAGGGTCAGACATGTGGGTAAAGCCGGTCATACAGAGCTTGAGGCCAAGATTTTATTCTATACCAATGGGAAGCCATTCAAAGGTTTTATAGTGAAATGACATAATTTGATCCATATATATTAGCTTACTCTGGCTACTACAGGAGGACAAAAGGTTAATAATAATAAATAACACAATAATTAATAAATAAATACAAGAATAATAGGTAAACATGGCTTGCATCCTCGCACAACTCCATCAAAATCACAACTAAATTATACAACAACCATCACTCAGAACCAGCAGAAATCAAATCGAAAGGAAGTCTGACAAGTATGGAATTAAAGAAACCACATCCATCCAGATCAGTAGGAGGGACAGAGAGTCGGAATAGGCTTGTCCTGTACACACGTGTGGTGGAGAAAAATTTGGGAGGGATATCTTGGAAGTGAGGAGTCCCAGCCCCATACCAGGCCCCCCAGCCCAGCGTACCAGAGCCAGGAAGATAAGTCCCCATAAAATTCTGGCTACAAAACCCAGCAGGGATTGAGTCAGTGGAAGAAACATATGGAGTCCCAAGCAGTTCCCTTAAAGAACCCACACACGCCCTGGCTGGTGTAGCTCAGTGGATTGAGCACAGGCCTGTGAAGCAAGGGTTGCTGGTTTGATTCCCAGTCAGGGCACGTGCCTGGGTTGCAGGCCAGGTCCCCAGTGGGGGACACATGGGAGGCAACCACACACTGATGTTTCTCTCCCACTCTTTCTCCTTCCCTTCCCCTCTCTCTAAAAATAAATAAATAAAATATTTAAAAAAGAACCCACACACAAACTTACTCAGACTCACTCCTTCTGAGCTGCGGCACTGGGGTACCAGCTTGAAAGGTACCAGTGGCACACTGGGAGAAACGGAAGTGTCTGGCATCAAGGTGAAAGCTGGGGGACAGCTTTCTCCCAGACAGAAAGGTGGGTAGAGCCACACACCTGAGACTCTATCAAACTGGTTAACACTGTTTGCCCTGCTCTAGAGGTCCCCTGAGCTCCCTCCCACACAACTCATTGTTAACAGTAGTTTTTCCATATAAATGGCTGGTCTTGGCTCAAGCTTCACAACTTCCTAAACCTTTCAAACAAGGAACAGCTGGCCTCAGTGAACCCACA
This sequence comes from Carollia perspicillata, assembly GCA_004027735.1. Lineage (NCBI taxonomy): Eukaryota > Metazoa > Chordata > Mammalia > Chiroptera > Phyllostomidae > Carollia > Carollia perspicillata. The sequence goes on from PVKM010005682.1 coordinate 39,330, forward strand.
GCCACCACACCACTTGCTAATTGGTCCCAGGCTCAGCACTAGCAGCATTCTGCCTAGATACACAGCTTGACTTTGCCTAGGAATCTCCAAGTCCAACACAAGTAGCAGCTCTCTCAGATTGCTCTATAGTTAAGGCAGAGTGGCTCCAAGCAAAACACAGGTTGGGGCTGACTTTAGCCTGCACCACCCGGGAAACCCCAGGGCCTGTGCACCCAGTGGACAGGTACAGACCATGTTGGAGGACCACCACCTTACCCCTGCATAGCTGATCCTCCACAAAAGGTGGAGGTTTGTGGTCAGTGGTCACAGCCAATCCTTGCAGCTTATTGGCCTGGGTAAATCCCTCCCATTGACCTACAACAGCAACCAAGGCTCAACTACGAGAGGAGGGTGTACTCAGCCCACAAGGAGGGTACACCTAGAGTACCCAGTTTGGGTGATAGTGGAGGCTGTGCCACTGGACCCTGCAGAACACCTATTACATTAGGCCACACTACCAAGACAGGGAGTCAAAACAGCTCCACCTCATACACAGAAACAAACACAGGGGGGCTGCCATTATGAGGAGACAAAGGAACACGGCCCAAGTGAAAGAACAGATCAAAACTCCAGAAACAGAGCTAAATGAAATGGAGATAAGCAATATATCAGATGCAGAGTTCAAAACATGATTATAAGGATGATCAAGGAACTTCATAAGGGCCTCAGCAGCATAAAAAAGATCCAGTCAGAAATGAAGGATACACTAATTGAAATAAATAAAAATTTACAGGGAAACAACAGTAGAGTGGATGAAGCCAAGAATCAGATCAATGATTTGGAACATAAGGGGGGGAAAAACAACTAATCAGAACAACAAGAAGGAAAAAGAATACAAAAAAAATGAGGATAGTATAAGCAGCCTCTGGGACAACTTCAAGAGGTCCAACATTCACATCATAGGGGTGCCAGGAGGACAAGAGATAGAGCAAGGAATTAGAACTCTATTTGAAAAAAAAATATTGAAAGAAAACGTCCCTAATTTGGTGAAGGATATGGACACGCAAGTCCAGGAAGCACAGAGAATCCCAAACAAGATGGATGCAAAGAGGCCCACTCCAAAACACATCATAATTCAAATGCTAAAGGTTAAAGATAAAGAGAGAATCTTAAAAGCAGCAAGAGAAAAGTGGTTAGTTATCTATAGGGGAGTTCTCATAAGACTTGTCAGCTGACTTCTCAAAATAAATTTTGCAGGCTAGAAGGGATTGGCGAGAAATATTCAAAGTCATGAAAAGCAGGACCTACAACCAAGATAGCTCTACCCAAGAAAGATATCATTTAGAATCAAAGGGCAGATAAGAAAAGCCTGAAGGAGTTCATCATCACCAAACCATTACTACAAGAAATGTAAAACGGAGTTATTTAAGAAAAAGAAGGAGATCAAAACTATGAACAATAAAATGTCAACAAGACGTATCTGTCAACAATCGAATCTAAAAAACAAACTAAGCAAATAAGGAGAACAGAGACAGAATCATGCATATGGAGAACATTTTGATGGTTGCCAGATGGTAGGGGGGGTGTAGGGGAAGAGTATGTAGGGAAATGGGTGAAAGGTGAGGGGATTAAGCAGTACAAATAGGTAGTTATAGAATAGTCACGGGGATGTAATGTGCAGTATAGGAAATGGAGGAGCCGAAGAGCTTACATGCGTGACCCATGGGCATGAACAATGGTGTAGGGATTGCCTGAGGGATTGGGGGGTGCTGTGTGGAGGGAAGCCAAGGGGAGAAAATGGGAACGACTGTAACAGCATAATCAATAAAATATAATTAAAAATAATACAAGAATAAACTATGTCTCACATACTCACAACCGTAAACCCACTTCCGCCCACCCCTCTGTGTAGAGAACGGATTAGAAGGGAGTGGAGGTGGAAGCAGGAAGGCCGGTCAGAAGGCTGTTGCTACAATTCAAGTGAGAGATGATGGTGATTCACACCAGGATGCTGGGAGACAGGATGAGAGTGGCTAAGTGTGCATTTTGGAGCTAGACTTGATGGGTGGGTCTTTTCCTCTTCTGATGAAGAGGAAAGAAAGAGATGAGGAAGAACACCCTCTTGGGTAATGCTTGGATGATGGGCTCCTCCTGAGATGCAGTGAAGGAGTCAGCGCGGGGTGGAGTAACATGGAAGGAAGAACCGGAGACCTTGAGGCTTCATCCCACAGGAGATGGGGAGCCACTGAATGATGCCGAGTAGAAGATAACGTGGTCAGACTGGCATTTTAGAAAGTCACCTTGATAGCCGGGTGGAGGGTGTGGACAGGGAGGGAGCGCAGGAGGCCTGTGACAGTCAAGACAAGAATCTAGACTTTGAGTTTAGGCTCTAAAGTATGGCAGTGTCCCCAGGCTGCTTATGGTCTGCTGATTCCTCAGGTGCCTGGCTCTGTTAAAATTGTGTGAGAAAAAAAATAACACGTCTGGGAGGAATTAGTAATTAAAGCAGGGTAAGGGAAGCCAGCAAGGCCTAGAGTATCCCCAGAACCTTTGGGGCCTTCAATGGGGCATAATTGGGAAGAAGCTGGTAGGCTCTTTGGCTCTCAGGGTGGGACGGTTGATGAAGTCCCTACTAGATGGGGCAGTTTTTTAACCATCTGAGGCACCAAGACCTCGCACTCTTCTGCGTAGCTTCCCATGGCTATCAGGAAGGGGGCGGTGTCCAGGGATCTGCTGTAAGACAGGAGCTGGGTGGGTGGCTTCTTCTCCCTGGGTGTGTGCCTGGTCCTTCTCAGTAGACTCCTGGGGCATCAATGACCCCAGAAGGCATGTGCTGTCTAGAGATGACTAAACTATCTTAGGGACAGTGAGTTCCCTGTCATAGAAATTCAAATAGACTGACAACCACTTGGCAAGGGCTTCCAATGCCAGCTGGAAGTTGAGCTGCTAAATGCCCTAAAAATCTCCTTCCTGGGGTTCCAATGAGCTTGGGAGGGTCTCTGTGTTGGGCCAGAACTCCTGATGTGATTGGAATTCCATTCTGGATGGAAGAGCTTGAAAGGACATTGGAACTGGACCCTCTGATGCCTAGCCCCTTTCTTCTGTTGGTTGGGGGCTTCGGGGAATTTCTTCATATTGATAAAGGGGTGCAGGGCAAGCCCAGGGCACCAACGGCCATGACACACATCAGAAGAGTGAAATCATCTTTTCAAGAGGCCAACCCTAGCGCGGTCAGCTCCTTCGGTAACACAGAAAGTAGCCAAGAAGTACTATAGTCTCTCTAAAGAGAACATAGTGAGAGGTTGGGATTAATCAAGCTCAAAAGGGGGCAGATTAATTGGGAAATAAAGTAACATTTGTTTGGTTGAGTAGCCAGCAGCAGCCCCATTGGGGCTGTTTATTGACGTCCACCATGGAGTAAATGGATATGGAAGAAAACTCAGCCTTTGTGTAAGTAGCGTCCGCGGTAATGAAACCCACACGGGCTCCTGCAGCAATCCCCTGAAGTAATGAATTCTGGTTTGCTGCAATTTGCTGTTAGCTCTCCCAGCAACAGCCCTGCCCCAGGAGGATTTCTCCTCACCTGCTGACCGTTAGGGTCAGTGCTCTCCAAGGGGACTGTGTCTGAGGGGAGGGTGTTTGGCTGGGTGGGTGCAGAGGATCGGAGGAAGTGTCCACCAGAGACAATGGTCCGGGCCAGCAGGGCTTGGTTTCTTTTCTCCACGTACAGAGCTCTAAGATCAGGAGTAAAGCTTCGATTCCTAACCCCAACCCTTACCCTTTTTCAGAGTCTGCACACTTCTTTTCTTTATATAATTCTATCAAATAAGTTATGGCATATAGCGATTGCTTTTACTGCTAGGTTAAACCAAGGAGCACAGAACATGACTTCTATTTGGGGCAATAGGAGGCGATCATAGAAAGACACACTCATCGCCAAGGGAAAACGGGAGTGGTCTCAGGCATAGACAAGGTGAGCGCACCAGCGGCTGGCGTCATCAGACATTTTAGAAGCCACGGGGCTGGACTTGGCTTCAGATGTTGAAGAGGATTTGGCAGGGGCAGAGAAGACGGAGAGAGTATTTCAGGTGGGACACTGTGGCAATTGCCCAGGTGACAGCTAAGGAGGTCGCTTAGAGCAGTGGCAAGGATGTGAATACACTGGGACCCTCGCACAATGGGAATGTAAAATGGAGAAACTACTGTGGAAATAGTATGGGTGGCAATTCCTCAAAAAATTAAAACTAGAATTAGCATATGGTCCAGAAATTCCACTTGTGGATATGTACCCCCCACACTGAAAGCAGGTCTCAGAGAGATATTGGTAGACTCACATTCATAGCAGCATTATTCACAACAGCCAAAATGTAGAAGCAGCTTACCGTATTTTTTGGACCATAAGACGCACCCAGATTTTAGAGTAGGAAAAACAATTTTTTGAAGCAAAAAATGTGGTAAAATATTTAATAACAGAACATAATATTTCATGAACGTAAATGTAAACAACATTCGGACTATAAGACACACACCCTTCTCCCCAAATGTGGGGGAAAAGTGCATCTTATGGTCCAAAAAATACAGTAAGTGTCCATTACAGATGAACGGATCCACAGCACGTGGTACATACAAACAATGGATTACTATCCAGTCTTTAAAAGGAAGGGAATTCTGACACAGGCCACAACATGAGTGAACGTTGAGGACATCATGCTAAGTGAAATAAGCCACTCACGAAAGAGCAAAAACTGTGTGATTCCGCTCTCCCGAGGGACCTGAAACAGTCAAATTCAGAGACGGAAAGCAGAATGGTGATGACCAGGGGCCGGGGCAGGGCAGTGGGGCACTGGTGCTCGACGGCTGGAGTCTCAGTCTGGAAAGACGGTGAAGCTCGGAGAGGGCAGCAGTGGCGGCTGCACAGCCCTTACTGTGATGCGATGTGATGTAAATATGCTCAACGCAACTGGACTGCACACTTCACAATGGTCAAGGCGGCAATCTTTTCTGTCTTTTACTGTTATCAACGTTTTTAAAGGTTAAAAGTTATTTTTTTAGTGTAAGAAGCAGAATGGCTTCCGGAGGCACATCAGAGGAGTGGGGCCCCATTCTCACTGACATGTCTGTGGCCTCAGTGCCCCACACAGTACCTGGCACTTGCGAGGGTTTCACCTAGGAGAGGATTCTCACCAATCATCATATGTTTTATCGGACACTTAAAAATTAGCATAGATGACTTACATGTGTCTTTTGGGAGGGTACTTAGCCTGAGTCCTGAGTGTGTCTGTCCCTCAAAACTGAAGGTCTGGTCCAGAACTAGGTCAGTGCACCAGAAAACAGCCTCCCGGCAGGGCCCAGCTGCTTTCCAGAGAATTGAGATTCATTTCCACTATCACTCATCCGATGAGCCACGAGAGCAGACGGGGCACTGGGACTCTCTCTAGTTGTTCGCACCTCTACCCTCAATTAATATCTGTGTGTGGACATTCAGATGCATTTCCTCTGAGCCCTTGCAACCCCGTGGTTGGAGCAGCATCGGCCTGGCCTGCGAGCTTGTTACAAATGCAGATTTTTAGCTCCCTCCATGACCTACTGAAACAGAATCTGCATTTTAACTAGATCCCTACAGAGTCCATATGTGCAACAAACCTCAAAAAGCTCTGCTTCAGACTCCTAATTCTTGTTTCCCAAACACTTGGTCTTGGGAGTCAGCTGGCGTGCATTATTAAGGAAGATTCCCAGGCTCCTCCCTTGGTGATTCTGATTCAGTTGTTATTTTTATTTTAATGGAAAGAAAGAAAAGGTTCCTAATGGGCTATGAGTACCATGCAAAGACACCCCCATGTCTGAACTATCAGGGAAGAGAAATACTCAGGCCGTGTGTTTCTGGGACACAGACAATCCCATGGTGCCAATGGTCATGTGCAAAAGGCTTCCTTGTAATGGAAGCTTCTAGAAAGAAAAAACATTGATTTTTGTGAACATTTATAAGTAATTTACAACAAATTTTGGGTATTCACCATTTAGGTAATTCTGACTTTGACCTCTACCAGCACTACTGATTTCAGCTTCATCTCTCTCTGAAGCATTTTAAAAATATCCCTGGTTTTCCTCTATACAAAAAAAAAAGGGAAAAAAAGCAGCTTATTTTTAAAAAGTATAGCCAAGATAGAAAGGCTTAAGGAAAACGGGGATTCCTCCAACCATGGAGAAGGCTGTTTTCAGAGTAAATTAGATCAGCAAAAGCTTTCTGTACTCACTTGTACAGTCCCTTTCAGCCCCTCCTACCCTCACGCTTTTCGCTGAATCTAAACTCTGCAATCTGAAAGAAAAGGGCTTTTCTGTCTTCTGGGCAAGTGTCTCACTCTGGGCCCTCACAAGTCCTTGGAAACTTTCATTTGTGATGGAATTCTTATCCCCACTCCCAACTGGTTCCTGGAAGAACAGTGACTCACCCTAAATTATGCAAAAACCAAGGACACATAATTGGGATCTAATTCCAGTATATCTCTAATGCAATGCCTTTTACAACTAGAAGAGCATTTTAGGTATGCAATTACAATGCAGAGTTTTGGGGACATCAGAGAGCCACATAGAAGGTAGGGTTAGAGAGAGACACTTAAAAAGGGAGGGAAGAAGTAATGGGGGGTGGAGTGGGGAGAACTGGAGAGAGGGCTTTATTTGCAAGGCAATTGAAGAACGGTTTTTATGTTCAGCAGTTATGATCCATTTGTCTTTCACGTTTGGGACTTAACCACTTTGCAGGCGGAAGAAGAAAGGCCAGTTAGTGGCGCCAGTTGCCACTGCCTGCTCCAGGATTCCCTGTGGGGTCGCCAGTGGAAATGGAAGTTCCCACATTGGTTTGGGCCAAAGTGACCAATGGAAGGGGCCACAGTCCCCCAACAGTCCTGGAGCTTGTGCTGAAGGGGAGGGGCAGGAGTTCCAGGGGAGGTGGGAAGACAGCTGGGGTGGGCGGAGAGGGAAGCTGGCCTATCTCGTCTCCCCGCTGCACAGTGACAAAAAGCCTAGGACTCCTTTAATTAATCCCTTACTCTGCCCCAGGAGGATGAAATGTACCTAGTAATTGACATTCTTAAAGCCCCTTAAGAATCCTTGGTGGCAGGTGGCTGCTATTTTAAAACATAAAAATCTTAGCTGGGGGAATCAATCAATGAATGAATCAATATTTGTCTAGCATCTGCAGGGTACTGAGCACCATACCAGTTGCAAACGTGTGCAAAATAAGTATAAAACATGCCCCAGTTAGAAGGAGGCCATGACTACCATGCCTATGACCAGGCTTCAGAACTCCAAAGAAATGAACACTCAGACCTCAGGAAGACCTAAGTTCAAATCCCAGTTCTACTGCTTTGGGAAATTGCTTCATTTCCCTGAACCTTTTTTGTTTTCTACCCTGTAACCTGCAGTTAATAATACTTACTTCATAGGATATTACAAGTACTCAGTACGTACAATATTTTTTTTTAACTTTTTTATTGATTATGCCATTACAGTTCTCCCATTGCCCCCTTCATTCCCCTCCACCCTGCCAACCCCCTCCCACCCACACTCCCCCTCTTTAGTTTTTGTCCATGTATCATAAGTTCTTTAGCTTCTACATTTCCCACACTACTCTTGCCCTCTCCCTGTCTATTTTCTCCCCACCGTCTATGCTA
>PVKM010005683.1:0-46970 GCA_004027735.1 Carollia perspicillata
AACTGAGAGTTAGCACACAGCTTTGATAAAAGTGACAGTAGTACCATCTATCCCATTAAATTGTATTCTAGTGGTTCCATGGAGCTGGGAACATGGACTAAGGATCTAAAATGAAAAGCATCGGCATCTTACAGTAAGTAGAGTGCTTTACAGTATAACACATTGTTATTGTACATCATTGTCAGTAGAGTATCATAAGGATGCAAATGGAAGCTCAGAACACTCCAATGACTTGCCCTTGGTCACACAGCCACGACTGACTCAGCATGGAATAGAGTAGTCTGACTTTTTTTACTAAGCAACCCCCAGTAAGTATTAGGTTTATGATAAGACCCAAAACATTAATAAATGAATGCTAACCAAGGTCTTGATTTTTCTCTTACCATCTGTAAAACAGGCCTCTGGCTCATCCGCATTTACAGTTTCAGCCTCCGCTTCTTCTTCTCCTGGCAGAGGGTTATCAACTGTGCTGCACTCAGAGGAAGTTGATGGGCTCAGTCCCTAAAAAGAAATTCACCAGCCCCAGGTAGTTCATTTACAGTTCATTCAAATCTTGCATTTAAGCCATATTTATTAATGAGAGTCATGCAAACTGTAATGAAAAAAATATTAACAGTATGATGGCCATAAAAAACAAACACAGGTCAATAACCCTAAAATGCATCTGTGCTCGATCTATCTACACATCCTGTGAAAAATAAATTTCATTATTTTTCTTATGCTAACAAGTATTTAGACATGATCACCATAAGGTAATATTTTGATGTTACACTATAGCATTTGCAAAGTGCTGGCCAAATTTTTATTATGTTTTCTGTTTAATGGAAATTTGTGTGTAACAATAATTATTACTTTAGGATAACCAAGATCCTAACAGCAATAACATGTAAGTGCCAAATTGCCAATACCTGATAATAATTGGAAGGTTAGATCTCACAGTTGGCAGAAAAAAACATGTTCATACTTAAAGTTAAAAAAAAAGAAATTAGTGCAAAATGAATCCAAACATATTTATTCTATTATCTCACATCAGAATATGTATCAGGATGATATAGATAGAAGTCTTTCATGGAGACCAAAACAAGTCAAATATTATATTGGAATCAAAATGCTAAAGACCATAGTAATGATCTCATTCAACAGCACCCATTTTAGTATAAAATTTCAGAGTACAGTACTGAAATTTTATAGAATAATACAGTAGGAAAGATCATAAAGTATTATTTATAACGTCAAGAGACAGTGAGCACTAAAGTGAGCACCACATGCAAACTCGGAAACAAAGACTTAATGGGATTAAACATGGCAGACTGACACATGAGAGGAACAACTTCATTGTCATTATGATCATACAATTGATCATAACACAAGCAATCTTTGTCCCACCCAGCACGTTAGGATCAAACATGATATTTATACACATACGCATACACAGAAATTTTTAGAAAAAAATACATACAGCAACTGTAGCAAAACTCTGTCAATTTTTCCTAATATTGTTTTATGTGGGTTAGAGCAGCAAATCAATGGAAGAATTCATTTTTCATTCTCATTTGCTAAATAACATGTGAATATCAAAAACCACTAGTTATTACAACACACACTTCTCATATTAAGATTATGGCTTTACTTTTGTTCAGAATTGTTAAACATATTCTGAAAGGTGCTGAAAATGAGGAATTACTCATTTCAGTTAAATTAATTCTCCCATCTATTACTTTACATTAATATCATAGGCCCAATGTAAAGTATCAATTTTTAGAAATTGACTTGGAAGCTAAAATTGTTGTTTATGGGTACCACACTAAATTCTCAGTGCTATTAATACTACACGGTATTCAACATCAGTGAAAAAGGCATTGATAAAGTATTGTGAATAACAAATGACATAAGCAAAATTCTGTTTAGAGTGTTAGTAAAGAATTATGAATACTCAATTAATACTTCTAATATATGTTGGCATAGAGGTATTATTTTTGCCAGGCCAAGGAGTTATAATAATATCAGTTATGAACAGAATCAGTATGAATTTTCATTTAAAAGTAGGTAATTTAAACTGATTAAATTAATATAAAATTACTTTAAAATAAAGGAAATAGAAATTAATTATGACTGAATATTCTATAAGACTTTAAGGTTATAATATATACATTACTCCAGGAAACAAAAGGAAAACTTACAATTACTAATATGTAGCATTATGCCAAGTACTACAAAAAAATTTTTATTAATTATATCTAAACACTACAATTATTTGATGTCCTTAGTCTTGACCTCTCAGATACAAGTGAATTGTCACCAGGGAACCGAAAGAAAAAATACTATGATTCCATGGAGATGTAACAAAGTCCTTCACCTCTGAAAAAGAATTATTAGCCTCGATTTTGAGGCAAAGCTGTGGGAGGAATTGCCGAAGGGAAGAACGCAAAGCCCTTCCCTGCTATTAGCCAAAATTTTGACAACTAGGAAATAGTTATAATGTTTTATTTTCTCACCTGGTAACAACATTTTAAATAAAATGCTTCTAATTTTCAGAATTCCGACAGCCTGAATCAATGAAAACATCTTCAATCTCAGGTGTTTTTTTTTCTCTGTTTAAAAGAGCATTAATAAAGAAGGCTTATGCCAAGTTAATTTATAAGCAAGTAAGAGTTAGGATGATTTTATGGGGGTTTATCTTGTCATTGAGCCCTTTTTTCCCCCATAGCTTTTATAACAATTTTTTCAATTAAATTCAGAGTGTGGTTCAGATTTTAAGTCAGTGTTATTCTTCACTGGAATGGAAATTAGTAAAATATTTAACATGAACTACAAATAATTTGTATTACAAGAAAAATTATTATGGCTCCTTGAAAATTTAAGTTTAGAATATTTTTAGAAATTCAATGTTTTTCTGAAAATGACTAAGCATTCACACTATTTTGATTTTCTGCCTTTAGATATATACATGTATATAATATTTTACATATAAATATATATAATTATGTGTATGTCCTAGCAATATACACAATTTAGTTCTAGTTATTCAGCCTTTAAATTCAATACTTATTATAGCACAAGTTTCAAAATGGTCCAAAAAGGTTGACTTTAAGTAGAAAGGCTAACACCTACAATAAAAGTTTTCTCTGGAAAGGAAATTCATTTAATTCTCATAGCAGGCATTGTTAGATTAAGTATTGAATATTATTTTATTCTTGTTTAGTGCACAGAGATTCTGTAAATAATTTGTATCATTTTATATTATTAATTATATGATTATTTTCTTTTCTATAAACTCAGTCATTGGTTATTTAGCTTCCTTTCTTAGAATTTTGGAAGTGGAAGAATGATTATACTATATTAAAAGCAGTGAAATCAATACTTCAGTATAAAAATTTTCTTGTTTGATGTTATAAATAGACCATTTTGAAATTTTTCAAGTAGATATTATTTTTAATAAAAAGTGAAATATGCTTTTCATCTATTACCTCTTTGCTTATAAGCAAAAACAGTTTTTATCTTTCTCAGTCTCCATATAAATAAAAGGAAGTGTAGACATAGGACTATAGATGCAAACTCACTAGCATAAGGAATAGGAAGAATGTCATAGTATTCTGCCTTTTTGTTGAATAATAAGATAATGACTGCAGGTACTCTCTAAAATATTGTCATTCTTTATATTAAACATATATACTTGAATCAAAAAATTTAAATGTACAACAGTATATAGTAAAAAATATATCCCCTCCACCTTATTCTATTCCCTTGAAGTAACTACTATAAAGTATATGTATACATATATGTATATATAAACATGTACATATATATATACACACACATACACACACAGAGAACTTGGGTAAATGTAGGTTTACAGTTGTATGTGAGACAGTTTGTTCTTGTATTATTTATTGATTATTGTATTTTTTCCCCAATGAACAACTGTAAACCTACTTCTGCCCCACTCTGGGGCACATCTTTCCTTATTCTTCTGTGTGCATCCATAAAACAGAGAAGTAGTTTGGAAATGTTCCTAGTCTTCATTATCAAGTTAAGTAGCTATCTAAGTGCCCCTTTTAATTACTGAAAATATGATAAAATTAAAAGCTTTAGTATTTTTCATGATCCTCCATTTGACTGACTTTAAGGTGTATCTTCTACAATACTGATGGGAGTAAACTATAAAATATAGGCGTCAAAGGAGAAATTGCTCTACCTTGGCCACTTAGCAATTTATCATTCACATTTCCTGAGACAGGCAATCACACTGGAAGCCTGTTTTATGCTGGTGTGGACAGTGCCAGTTGGTCATTTCTTATTTTGAGTGATATGAAATAGGATTGTTTAATAACCTGGAAATCCAGTCCTCAGAAGCAGAAAACCATCAAACATAAAACAGCACTGAAGAAAACAAAACTCAACAAACACCTTATTCAAAAAGGACAGTTGGTGCTGAAAGCAACCCTAAGAAATTATATTTAAAGTACATGTTGTAAGACTGTTTACTTCACACAACAAAAGATATTTTTTGAGGAGAGAGCCTAGATTAGTTATTTCACCTAAGCATCAAACGAGACACACAGAGGCCAGCCAGAAGACTGAGAGAGCAAATCCAAAGAAAGGGATGGACATAGGTGAGAAAAAAATTACGGGGGATATTGGTGCTACTAAGCTCAATCATATGTCAATAATAAGCAAGAAAGACATTTTTTATTAAAATCAATATTGCCCATCCTTTAATTTTTTAAAATATTTTTCCTTGTATTGATTATAGAGAGAGGGAGGGAAAGAGAGAAAGACACATCAATTTGTTGTTCCACTCATTTATGCACTCAGTGGTTGATTCTTGTATGTGCCTGACTAGGGATTGAACCTGCAACCTTGGCGTATCGGGACAACACTCTAATCAATTGAGTTACCTGGATGGGGTTCCATCTTTAATTTTATAGCCTAATTTTACAATTGATAACTGTAATGAGGGTTCTGAATCATTAAAGAATGAACAGTGAAACAGTGAAGTTCAGAATTAAGGGATCAAAGGGCCTTTAGAAGGAACTTCACAGAGATAGCTATTATGTTTTGTGTAAGAGTCCAGCATTTTATTTTTTTAAAGATTTTATTCATTTATTTTTAGACAGAGGGGAAGGGAGAGAGAAAGAGAGGGAGGGAAACATCAGTGTGTAGTTGCCTTTCGTGCGTCCCCAACTGGGGACCTGGCCCACAACCCAGACATGGGCCCTGACTGGGAATGGAGTTGGCAACCCTTTTGTTCACAGGCTGGTGCTCAATCCACTGAGCCACACCAGCCAGGGCAAGTGTTTTCTGACTTTACCATTCTAATATGGAATAACCTAAATCTTAAAGATTCATTTAAAACCAAATTTTTTTTTTTTTGCCTTCTTTAGAAATGCATAGATTCTGACATCTGTGGATTAGAAAGAGAAAGACTGTGTAACTGCTAGGATGAGCAAACGGCTATTTGGAGTTGCTGTCGAGGAATTTTACAGCCTGACAAGCCTGCTCACATGCAGAGTCTGGGCATTTAGATAAGGACCTGAGTTTAGGATTCCCATTCTAAGTCCCTCTTCTGATTTTCCAGGGGCAACTTTTAAAATACCAGCAGAGAGTTGGGCCCTAGAAAGTTAGTGATCTCTTCCCCATCCACCTTATTAAGTAATAAGGTGCTTGCTACTCTACGTTCTATCCCCGGTTTGCTTTGATCTGGCAAGGAGAACTGCCCTTCCTCCAGCTCATCGTACTACACTCTCCAAGCCCTGCTTCTGGGATTTGTAAGTAACAAACCTTCTGACCTAAAAAAAGTCTTCCTTATTATCTTTTTAGCCAATTTAAAAGTTGGAGATTACCAAAGTACAATGTAGGGAATATAGTCAATAATTTGTAATAACTACGTATGGTGCTACACTTATGGGGAGATCACTTCATAAATTATATGCTGTAATCCTGAAACTAACATAAAATAATATTGAATGTCAGCTATAATTGACCAATAAAAATAAATAAATAATAAAAATTGGCGATTACCTATGATATTATCATTTGCATTTTTCACCTTGAGTGTAACTTTTGTTCCTATACATGATTTGGTCTTCTGAGCCCCTTAATTTTCCTCCAGTCCTTTTCTGGTCTCTGAAATTTCTCAAGCTTCTTTTAAAAATTTAAAAAGGATTGTCCCAGTGGATGACATGGCTTTAAAAAGAAGTCCCAAGTTAAATAGTGCTCCAAATATCCTTCATCAATGAAAATGCAATAGTATTGTACTTTCCTGTTATTCTGAATTTTCATTTTATTTCCACTTGATTTGGCAGGAAATCGTTCCTGCTAAATGATTTCCTGCCAAATTGACTAGTTACAATAAACTCGTGGCTCTTATTAGATTTATGGGAAACTATGACTCTAGCACATTTTCAAATGTGCAGCACATTTTCAAATACAGGGCAAGAATCTAGAGTTTTTCCTTTCCTAGTGTTCTTGCTACCCAAGAAAGTGTGTAGGCTCTTTGGAAACAGCTGCTCATTCAGCAGAAAAGCTAACAGTTTTATCACAGGGTCCACATGGTAGATAGTATTAGATGTTGGAGAAGCGATGAGGTCAAACCTCAGCCTACACCAGGGAAATTCAAACTAAAGACAATGATTTCACTAAGAGTTTTTAGTTTTCCCAGAAGCTTACACCTAGGGCACTTTCTAGTCAATAACATGACAAATGAGGTGACTAAAAGATAAGATCTTGAATATAAAAACAAAGAAACAAACAAACACAGCAAAGTTTGCTCACATAAGAAAGTTGAAGTGGTTACAGAATCTCAGCCAGATTCTACAGTATTTTCTTGAACTTCTTTCTAATGGACAGGAAAGAGGCAACCACCAATGAATGAGGTCTTGCAATTTAAAGCAACTAACATCGGTATTCAATGACCCTGAGCACTAACACAGAACTGCTATTTTCAGAGAACAGATATTTAAGTAGCCAGAATACAGTGGATCAAATAAAAAAAATATCTTAAAAGCTTTAGAAGCAAACATTTAAACAGTCCTACTGAGGCCTGCTAGAAAATAGCAACAAGTGGGTAAATCCAGATCGGATCAGAGACAAACATGGCGGCAAAACATGAGGGGAAAATGTGAACTCTGACTCAAGCTAATTAAATATTATTTATAATTTAAAAAAAAAAAACAGAAAGACTGTCACAGGAAATAAAGCTAACTCTCTGTTTCGGGCCCCAGGTATGCAGCAGGCCTCAGATAATTTACGCCCCTGCTAGCTCCTCTCCGTCCCAGGCTCCAGATCAGCCACCTGCAGCAGGCCTCAGATAATTTATGTCTATGCCCCCCTTGCTTGTATCACAACCCCTCGTCTTCTCGACTCACTGTAAGAGTATTTAATCACCCACCTGACCCCTCCTCGGGGCCCAGAATTTGGAGGCTGTCTCCTCTGGGTCTGCATGCATTAATAAAGCGCTCACCCCGTTAACCCCATGTCGTGTCAGAGTTCATTTTCCCACAACAAGACAAACAAAAAACAAAGTACCTATATATTTGAATGATTAATGCTATCCTCTAAAACTACTCAAAATGAGAAAGGACAAGGAAAAATCAATTCCAATGAATGAAACAATTACCAATTTTTTTAAACACGTGAATTTCTAATATTGAAAATCCAACACAAAATGAAAATTTGCACTGATAAAGTAAATCATTCCTAACATTTATATCGGCAGCTTCTGCCAAAGAAAAGTAATATATTTCAAGTCATTCTTCATAACTGAAATATCCAGAAAACAGCCATTTGTTAACATGTACCTTATATTTTCTAACAGTAGTTTGATTAAAAAAAAATAGTAATCATAGTTTAGGAATTAAACATACCCATGTATTTGTAGAAAGAGTTTTTTCAAAAAATGTGTTTTACCTATACATAGATAATATCATATATGTTTGCATCTTTATTTAGGTTCTAGGAGGGAGATTAACTACATTCTGGAATAAAATTGTTTTTTAAGAGAATATTGCCTCTACATCCCACCAACTTGAAATAGAAAAATATGTATTTTACGTAGGAGCAACTCTAAAATAACGTCAAGTAAACTGGAACTGTAATATCATTTTTTTAAAATTAGGAACTGTCAGTATTATTATCCCTAGAGAGTATCAATTTCAGCAAAAAGTTTTGCTTTCATCATTACACAATAGAAAATAAATAATAGAAACATTCCAAAAATGACAGAGAAATTAAAAATATGGACTGGATTATAAAAAAGGGGGCAAGATTCTTACTAACATAGATTCCCCTCCACTCAGGGAACTATTCAAGTTTTGTCATCCAACAATATGTACTAAAATTAAAACAAAATATTATACATGAGTGGTGTATTTTATTTTATATTTGTTAAAATATTAGATAAGAAATTTATATTAATCTTGTTGGGAACCACTCTGCCTGGTTTCAGGAGCTGTAAACCCCCCCATGGCTAAAGCTGAGTGAGCGACCTTTGGACTGTGTGCCACTAGGGAGACAAGCTTACCTCCCTGGCAGGAGCACTGCTTCTGCTTCATCCATCTCTGGCCCCCAATGCTTGGTCAGTTAGTCAATGATGGGTGAGACCCCTCAGATGGGGGGCAATCTAAGTCAGACATGATCACTTGGGAGGCCCTCAAGGAAGGACTTGGGGGGCTACAGCAAAAGGGGGTGATAGACCCCCACTCCTCAGCTATGACATAGCCTGGGTCCTCATTCTGTCTGCAAGAAGTCTCCTAATCTCTTGGCTGCCTTACTTCCCCTGCCTGACTTAAGCCTGAGACAATGCTGGTGGTGGGTACCACCCTGTGCTGGAAAGGGCAGGTTCCCTAGGGCAATCAGGCCTAAGAAAGAATATGTAAAATCCTGTAAAACCTGCTTTGTTTAGAATGTTCTCAATTAAATAAGGGTCCAAGCAAGAAGTGAGTTTGTTCCTCAAAGTTTTGTAGCTCTTTAGCTATCTGACCCTGACTCAAAATAGGCCCTCAGAGTTCTTTGTTATCTATTGTTTGACCCTTACTGCCTGACAATGATTAATGAGCTTTACCTATATTTCTGTGCAAAATGAACCCAATGAAAGCCCATTGAGGAAAAGGCTCTTGGCCTGGCTCCTTTGAGAGATGGGCCACCTTTCCTCCCCAAGCAGATCATGTCCTCCCCAAGCAGATCATGTCATGTCTTGGTAGCATTATTTTCATCTGGATGGGAGGGTCTCTGTGGGCAGAACCCTCCACATAATCTGTTTCTAACTTTAGGGAAAGTGTTTTATATCTTATTGACAGAATTAGCATTCACTTCATAATAAGATTTAAGCCTCTTCTTGAAGCTACTCCACATATCTTCTTATGAGATACATACATAACAGAAACTTGTCCTCATCAAAGAGTAGTAGTATTGCTTGTGAAACCAAATTAAGCTATTAAATCACTTACAATATTTTTGTTCGTAGGCAGGCATCAGTAAATTATTGATGCATTTTATATACTATTAAATAATAACCAAATGTTAATTACTGAACTAATTAAAGAGATAGAACTCTATTTATCACCATGCTTAAAATCATTTCAAACGTACTCAAAGTATGGCCTAGAAGCTGGGTACTTTGGCTCTGTCCCCAACTTTCTACACATGTATTTAGAAAGAATCTCATTTGTGTGATGAGACATTTCCTTATCTATAAATATAAGCCTAGCATTAGAATGGTCCTTTCCTATTTTGAGATTTTATGTTTATGCCTAAAATATTCATCCCACAAAAAGTGTTTCTTCATAGAGTTTTAATTGACTGAATTTAAATGTGAAAATTTTTTCTACTTTTACAGAGCTGTAACTGACATACAACATCATGTAAATTTAAGGTGTACATCTTGATGATTTGATGCATACATTGTGAAATGTTTACCACAATAAGCTTAATCAACACATCCTTCACCTTACATAATTACCATTTTTTGCTGTTGGTGTTTTGGTGAGAACATCACAGCTTTACTTCCACAGCAATAAGGTGACAATTTCCTGTGAGGTACATCTATACATATGTAGCTTAAATTAGCAGGGAAGTTGATGAGGCTTTCAGATTAAATGTTGTTTCAATGGCCTCTGTTATACTCTATGTTTTATAACTTTTATAATCCATCCAATAAAAATCTATAGATCATGCACTGGAAATCACCTAAGAACATGAAAGAGACATCAAGAAAGTCATCAAGAGCATAACAACAGAGGATGGAATTGCCCCAGTGACATGCTGTGCTGTCAATTCATCTATGGAGCGATTGTACATGTATGCTTCTACTTTCTTGCAATGGGTCAGGCAGAACAGTTTTGTAGCTGAAGAGCATGCATAACACTGAACACATATCATGTATGTATGATTTTTTAGGTAACCTGTGTAAAAGTGGTCACATATGTCTCTGCTTGGTTAAAAGCACAGAGCTGCATCCTTGGTTGATCCAGTTTGTTTTACCCCTGTGAGAAGTAGGAAGGTCAGGTACTGAGGTTTAGAAATGCAGCGTGATAGAACAGATTAGTCAACTGATTTAAAGGGTGTAAGGTGACATACCTGTAAATAGAAATTAGTTATGTTTCACAGTACATGCCACATGCTCAACACAAAGCAATATATTTGAAACACAGTAATAAGGTTAAATATCTCTCAACATAGATTTAAAAATAATGAGCCAAACTGTCATATAATTATGCTATCCAGAAGAAGAATTTGTATACAGTAATGTGCTGAAATAATCTTTTATATTCTGTTCGTTCTTCATAAAAACATTGAAAAATGAGACTCAATATTGGGGTGGGATGATGGTAAGAGTGTAGTTTTTAAAAGCACATTCTAAAAGTAGTATTTTATTTACCTTTCATTGTTTTACTTACTTAATTTTTATATTTCAAACAGCACTACAGGAAAGATGTTTTAAAATTAATCAAAATCAAAATATAAGAAACATTAATTTAAATATGTCAGACCAAAATTTCATTGTTTATAGGCACATGAATGCATCTAATAAAGAGAAGAGATTTTAGAAACAGTTTGGAACCAGTTTTCAAAACAGAAATTGTCTAAGTAAAATTCCACAGGAGGGTTTTGTTTCTGTAAGAATCTGTACATAAAAGATATGATTGAATGTCAGCTTTTCCCCAAAGGTATAATTGTAGCTAATCCTGAGATTTTGCTAAATCAGATCCATTTCTGAAAAAAATTATTTTGTTTTTTAAAATAAAATAATGACAATAAATTTAAACTGTCTTCTACTGCTTCTCCAAGGAAAAAAAAAATTATAAAAGAATCTAAGGAAATTGATCTGATAACAATGCAATTAAAATCATTGTATAGTAAAAGGACAATATATTTCCATAACTGTGATGACTACAACTACTCATAAAATCAACTAGAGAAATGCATTTGCTAATAAGTAACCACATTTAAGTTTGTCCAAAGATGACGTCTTTCAAAATGAGTACTGAAAAGATGAATGGGTGGATGGATAAATGAGTGAGTGAATCAGGCGAACAATATGAGTGTTTGTTCCTCTGAGATTTCCTTCTCCATCATATTCACCCAATGAGTTCATCTCCATCCTTTAGAGTCTGGCTCAAGTGCCACCTCCTTTCATGGGCCTTTAACCTGACATATCCCTGACTCGATGTATCCTCAGTGGACTTTATTGTTCTGAACTGGAATGTGCCTTGTTCTGCTCTATGTTATATTATCAAGGTAGACTATAACCTAATAAACCAGCATTAAGGAAAATTAGAAGCTGAACGTGAATCAGCAAATGCACAATAATATCATTATAACAGAAAATATGATCCTGAATTGCAATGTGACAGGGATATATTAAAAATAACTAAATTTCCATTCACTCTCTTGCCTTTATGATGGTTAAAACTTTGAGTTCAAATTTAGAAAGACCCCAGAAACATCAGCAGTTTACCAGCATCATATCTTGTCATCCTTTATCGTGTTAGTCATCTGTAAACACAGATTAACAACATCCACCTTCCAGGGTTGGTATAAGGATGTGTGTTCTTCTTTCGTGCCTACCTATCAAGTGTTGAGTCAGTCACTGGGCCTCTTACTCTCTATGGTCCCTGTAGCTTGGTGGATGCCATGGTATACTGCCAGATCCTCCTTTCCAGCACACTGCTCATTGCTCGGGCTGCCAGGAATGTTGGCAGCTGAAGCCTCGCAGCTGAGTTCCTCTCTGGGAATGGCGATGCAGAAAGGAGCTGCCTCATCCAAGTTTACACTCCCTCCCCTAGCAGAAGGGAGGGATAGCCTGCATGCAATGACAAACTGCTTCAGGGAACAAAGGCTAGACCTCCTGCTTCAGTTTGGGACTTTTCCACAGAGTCATTGCAAAGCCAGAGATGCCTATGGGATCAGCGGAGGCCTCTGCTGTGACTGCAGAGTATTTCAACTTCCCCCTTTTGTTTCCCTCACTTCTTACAGGTATAAAGAGTCGTTCCTGAGAACAGTACCCAGCAAAGTCTCTTATACAAAGATTTCTCCCCGAGTTGGTTTCACAGGGACCCTGACCTCAGGCTGACTCCCTGTATAATCCCATGGTTCATATAAGTTAACATACAAAATTCCAACCTGTTTACCACTCTGACTTTTCTTAAGACCTGTTTCTAAATGCTTACTATTTAGCATCTCTTAGCTATATTGCAAGTTGCTAACAATTAAGATATCCCCAAATTAAAATGTTTCTCCCCTACCCTCTAAATTTTCCCCATCCCCTGTATATTTTTAATAGCATCAATAGCTACCCAGTTTTCTAAGCCAAAACCTTGTGTTATAAGTCAATGTGTATCACCCCAAAAGATATGTTGAATTCCTAACTCTTGGTACCCTTGAATATGACCTTATTTGGAAACAGTGGTTTTGCAGATGTAGTCAAGTTAAGATGAGGTCATTAGGGTGGGCCCAATCCAATATAATCAGTGTCTTCATAAGAAGAGAAGACACAGGCACATAGGGAAAATGCCACGTGACAACAGAAGCAGAGATCAGAGTGATGCACCTGTGAGACATGGAAGGCCTTGCAAGGAGTGAGGCCTACCACCAACATTTAGAAAAAAACAAGGGAGGATCCTCCCTGGAGCCTTCAGAGAGAGCAATGGCCCTGCTGGTCTCCATTCCAGCCTTCTAGCCTCTAGAACTCTCAGAGAGTAAGTTTCTGTTGAATAAAGCCACCAAGTTTGCGATACTTTGTATGGCAGCCACAGGAAACTAATACACCCTTTGAAACTGCTCACAACTCCTATTTCCAGACCTTAAGTAAGTAAGCCCTCATATTTGAACTTGCATGTGCCATAGAGTTTATCTCCACCTGCCAGTGCCACTGTCTTTCTTAGCTAAAGCCTCACAGGCTGTCCTTTGGAGAACTGCAATAGCTTTCCCTCCTCCCACGTTTCTCTCCTGCTGGGCTTCATTACACCCCCAGTGCAATTTCCTTTAAAACTACAAGTTTGCTAACAACAAAACAAGACCTTAAAAATTCCTCTTTCTGTTACGTAAAAATAGACATTCTTCAGTCTTCTGCCATGTGCATCAAGCCATCCACTGTCTGGCCCAACCTACTTCCCAACGGGCCATTCTCGCCTGTACTTTAATGGGCCATTTTTGCATCCAGATGCTTCCCCACCTGCTGGTCCCTCCTTTCCCTCTACAGGAAAGGTTTCTGTCTCTTTCTCTTATTTCCTGTCTTCCATTCTCATTCTCTCTCTCTTCTTTGTGCTGCTGAATTCATTGTTTGCTGTGAAACATACTGCAGGTGCCATCCCCTCTGTGAAGTATTCCAGTCTATTTCCAAGAGTAGTTACCCCATCCTCTATCCTGCCCCAATATTCTGTCAAGTGTTTTGATTCTTTTCTATATTTTTAATTATAAATTTGCTTTCCTCTATGGCAGTTAAGACATTACCGGAGACAAAGGAGATCTTTACATTTAGTGAAGAAATGAGCACCACTGATGCTGTGTCTTTTGAATGTCTAGCCGGCACACAGTAAGCAGAGGCTCAGTAAATATGAGCAGAAAAATGACTAGGGATAATTTACAGAAAAGGTACTCAGATGTATTCCTTTTCAGTATTTTCCTCCCACAATGGTCAAGTGAATGAAGGGCTTATATGGACTTTGATTCTGTTTGGAAAATGAAGTTTTGCAGTGTTTTGAGTGATGCTTCTGAAGACAGAAAGTTTGATTATATACAATTTGAAGCTTTCTTTGAGCTCTTTTCTCCATGGACCTCAGCTATCTCCATCACAGCTTTGACACAATACTTCGAAACACTGCAGAACTATTAAGTAAAGTATCTGCCTTTGTCTTGAGAAGGGATGCATGGGGATCTTTCTGTGAGGAAATTTTTACATGGGATGTTTTCCTCTCTGCTGAGTACACAAGATGAACAAATTCGCTTCAGCTTTGAGAAGGGGATATGATGGGGGACTCAGGAGTTGGGGAATTTTAGTTTAAGGTGATAGTTAATAAGCCTAGTATTTAATGCACGTAAAAAGCTATTGTTTTGGTAACTGCAGATACAACCCACACTGATTCCAGGAGACGACAAGCGATTGACTTTTGTGCTCCAGAAGAGACCATAATCAGTCAAGGTGGTATCTGAGCCACTGTGTTCCAGGGAATTATAGTTCACTGCCCAAGACACAGATGAAGAAAATCACCGAGGACCTGGCTGCTGTGGCTCAGTGGATTGAGTGCTGGCCTGCAAACCAAAGGGTCCCTCACTGGTTTGATTCCCAGTCAGGGCACATGACTGGGTCGCAAGCCAGGTCCCCGGTGCGGGGCGCATGAGAGGCAACCACACATTGATGTTTCTCTCCTTCTTTTCTCCCTCCCTTCCTCCTCTGTCTAAAAATAAATAAACAAAATCTTAAAAAATTAGAAAAAAAGAAAAGAAAAGAAAATCGCCCAGGGTACAGGATGCAGGGCACAGATAAAGAAAATGACCAGTCAGCAGATGAAAGAATGTTAGGGAAATTGCCAGACTACAGCTTTTATCTAATTGACCACTTTCCTGAATTCCAAACCCCTTACTTACACTTCTCCCACCTTACAAAAAGGCTGGTTTGAAAGGAAATGTAAGACGGTCTGTTAGGGTACATACCCGCCATCTTCTCGGATCGCCACCATCTGAATAAAGTGCCCATAAAGATTCAATCCCTGTCTCTGCTTATTGGGTCTGGTAGGGGACATGCAGCACTGGCTTTCCGGTTTCAGATACATTTGTCAAAAGAGCAGTAAAGGAGACATATAAGCGGTAGAAGATTCAGAGCAAGTAAAGAGAGTTCTTCTGAAAGCTGTAGGTGTCTACACTATATACTTTATAATCTTAGAAATCATATGAGGCTTTCTGTTTTAAAATACTTAGAGAAATAAGCTGGATGGATTTAATGTTTTGCTCTAAAATTTGCATACGCTCCCAAAATCAATGTTCTAATTTTGTAAAACGGCTTTATTTTTTCATTGTTAAAGCAGAGAAGTAATCTGTAATAGCTAAAAACAAAGGGAATGTCTCTTTAACATTCTAAGAATGAGCTCTCCATTTAAAAAAATATTAGTTTAGTTTCTTAGAGCTTTAAGTTTGAGACTTGGCACAATTAAAAAAAAGAACACCTCTTAAGAATTTAGTTAAGCCAGATGCCAATCACATTAAATGACTGCAGCGGGGTGAAAGAATTTTTCCTAAACACTGTTAGCACAAATGCCTGCAGCACGGGTCTTAATGAATATTTCATGCTTCCTGAAAGGCTCCTCCTGATAATGAAAGGCTTCACTGCTAATGGTAAAAATCTGTGCATTGTGTTGTTAATGTTTGGCCTCTGCAGGAGGCTGACTCTGAGAAGGGTGTGGGTTCAGTGTCTTCCTTCTGAAATGCAGTGACAGGAATCTTGTTTTCATGGGTTCCTGAGAGATGATAGTGTATCTTTCTCAATTCTGAGACAAACTTGAACATCAGTTCTATTGCCGATAATTTCCTCACAACTGGTTAAGATATTTTACCCAAAACGTTATTTGAAGTCATCTCTTTGGTCATTCCCTGGTAAGGTGTTTTATTATGAAATATGTTTACTTCATTGTGGGGTGTATATTTAATGGTCTGTCAGGACAAGGTAACTTGCCTATCTGAGAGCCGATACTAGAAGAAGATGGAAAAGTCTCCATAAAATATAATGGGAAAATAGGATACCAGGACTTAAAAGACAGAGGTATCAACGGTCAAAGATTTTTTTCCTCTTGTTCAAAATGTAAATTCTTTTTTTTCAAAGCTTTGGGTTTTTTTAATTTAGTTTTTTATCTTTAGAGGGGAAGGGAAGGAGAGAGGGAGAGAAATATCAATGTATGGTTGCCTCTTGTGTGTCCCCCGCTGGGAACTGACCTGCAACCCAGGCATGTGCCCTGACTGGGAATCGAACCTTGATCCTTTGGTTCCCAGGCCCGTGCTCAATCCACTGAGCTACACCAGCCAGGGCCAAAATGTAAATTCTTAAACGTGAAAGAAGGGGAGTACCACCAGGCCCTGAATAAAGATAATGATATCCTAGGAACCTGGATCAAACAAGCTGGGGTGAATTTAAGTTCATTTCTCATGGCAACTCAATCCATCACTGTGGCCACTGGGAACACTGCAGGTAAGGATGCTGAGGTTTCACACTGATTTAGGCAGGGGGAGATCAAAGGATGTGAATGATAAGAGAGAAAAGTAAGTGGAATTAAGCACTGCTAAGAAAGTCACTTAAATAGAGTTGGGAGGCCACTGAGGAAGTTGGGCCTATGCATATCTCTTGTGTTCATTCTCAGAACTGCTATTAAGTTGCTGTTTCTCAACTCAGCTCAAGGCCAAGCTATAAACACCCTAGAACAGCATTTGCTGCCAGGGCTTTACTTCCTTCCATACACACCCTAGAATGGCAACTGCTACCTGGTAGTTTCTGCCAACCTTGTTTGCCTATTGGAACTAACCAATCCCAGTGACCTAGTTATCATTAATTTGCATGGAGGACCTAAATGGGAACTGCATTTGTGGTTTTCCCCTTCATAAACCCTGCCTTTCTTTGTTCTCCTCAGAGCGTAATATGGATTTTGCTTCTGGAATCTGTGCCTACAGGACTGCAATCTTTTTTGCTCAAATTAATGCTTTTTGTAAACCTCTTCTTTGGTTACCATGTCTGAGAAGAGGCTCCCTGTGTGTCTTTACACACTACAGTTGTGAACCACTGATCTTCGTCTTGCTGCCCCTCTTAAATTTAACCAGTAGCAAGCAGCTCCTTACAGTGCGTATGTGACTATTCAATTTCATTCCCATTAAAATTGTTAATTGGGTACTTACTCTCCAATAGGCACTTGTCTAATATTCACATACTCTTTAATCTTCATTAGAATTTTAATTTGCATACAGACAAATTTTAAAAAGGAGGGCTTTTTATAAATTTCTCAAAATCATAAAATTAGTTAATATCGGAGCTAGGATTTAGGGCCAGTATTCCGTTTCCAGTAGCTGCATTCTTAACCATAACTTATTGCAGTGCTCAATACAGAAAACCTAAGTGTACTGAATCAGGCACTACTTTCTATTGGGTGATCAAGATTTGCCTCTTGGCCAAGGTTCGTCGAGAACATGACCATCACTATTCAAAGATATCTCAGGAATGAAAAAATAAGAAAGTTACAAAGGAGGGAATAAACAATTTTAAAAAGTCTGGGAACTCAAGGGAGAGCTGAAGATTAGGGGGATTAGAGCAGGGAAGTTAGCAAGGAAGGCTAATAGAAACACTTTGGACAAAGAAAATCAGCATTTTTAGTGGTTCAAATTGAAAACCAAGTTTAAATCTCAAGCAACTGGAGAGAGACTCTAGACACAGATTTTCATAGTGGATGGCACTTAATACTGTCCCTAAGCTATCCTAACAAATTTCCTTTAAATCGTGAACTTTTATTATTTCTCATGTCCAGCATATTGGCTAGTATGTTTGAATGTACTCAAGGTGACATACTCTGAGAAATGTCATTGAAATTTTCTCATAAATAAGAGCATACTCTCAAAATCCATATTTTTATTTTTTAAATATTTTATTTATTTGTTTTTAGAGAGAGGGGAAGGGAGAAAGAGGAGAGAAATATCAATGTGGGGTTGCATCTCACGCACCCGCTCTGGGGACCTGGCCTGCAACCCAGGCATGATTCCTGACTGGGAATTGAACTGGCGACCCTTTGGTTTGCAGGTTGGCACTCAATCCAACTGATCCACACCAATAATTTTAAATCTGAACTTCTTTTAGATGGAAATGATGATAAATTCAATAATAAACACAACAGCTATCATTTGGGGGGCCTTACCAACTCAACTACTGTGCTAAATAACTTTAAGAGATTAGTTTATGTATTCTTTATTACAAGTGCCTGTATACAACCATGTAAACTATAGATATGAAGTAGAAAAAAGTATATATTTTTCCTCACTATAGCTATGTCATAAAGTGATAATCAAGAATATTAGAATATTACCATCAAATGGTTTTTAGATAACAGCTGAAAGTCACTAAATTCCATGCTTTTTAAGAAAGGGTTTATGGGATAGGTGGCAGAATAACTTTTTTTGTTCAGTAACTAATAGTTTATAGACTAAACACTGTAATAAACCTCCACCAAATGGCACAAAGTATATAAATTCTTCAGAAGCATGGACTAGTACCCCATAAGAGACCACTTGGGTATTAACTCCCATAGGAATACGTGTTTTATAGCTGAAATGGACAAAGACAGGGGGAGGGAGATGGAAATAGGATGGCTCTATGAAGCCCAAGGTTGGGACTTTTGTCAGGCTCTGCCTTTAACTAGCATTATAACTGTATATACACTCATTTCCTCCTACTGGACTGGCTTTCTTGGTTAGAAAATGAGGTGCTAAATGGTCAGGTCTATAAGATTCTGTTTAAAATGTTATAATTCAGCATACTAAGAGTAAGACTTTTACCAGCAACTAAGGAGATTCATGTAAGGTTAGCCATGGGCTTTGAGCAAAGGAAAACTGACCAGGTAGGAAATGATTCCTCCCAAATATCAAGATGTCTGCATGTTCAGTACACTGCCAAGCTACCAAAGTACCTTATCCACTAGAATCCCAGCCCGTTCAGAAAGTCTGTCAGGTAATTGGGGTTTTATAACTGGAATCATTATTAGAAAAAAATGAGCTACTGAATTAGTTTTCCGTTTCTACACGAGACTAGACCCAGATTACTGCTCCTTTAAAAGATATGTAGAATCTGGTTTTCTATCTTCAAGACCAAAAAAATATAATAATAACCTCAACTTTCAAATTTTGGCAATATTACTTCTTCCATGTAAGGAAGAAGTAATAAAATATTTTATTTTTATTCCTTACTTTGTCACCCTGCAAAGAATTTCTTTGGCTACTTAGAAACATGTTTTTCCAATTTACTAATCATCTATTCACTCAGTAAGTACTGAGCAATTACTATGCACGTACTACTGGTCGTGAGGCTGATACACACACACACACAGCTGTGTATCTTTAGTCCGAAGTCCACTATAAATGAATGGAGGCCAGGTTTAATATGAGGTTAAACAGATAAAGGCATTTGGTAAATACCTGTCAAATAGTTGCAAAAGTGATCTCAAGAAAGGAAAAAAAATAAAGAGATATCTTAAAAGGTTAAATAGACCCCATTAAATTCTGTCATGAAAATGGCTTATGAGTATCATATTCCTTATTAATAAAAACATAGCTCAATAATACTTTGAATATGTGCAACCAGGTATGGGAATGGAGGCTATAATATGATTTCTGTTCTCAATAAGTTTATAGTACTGTTTGATGCATACAATCATTTCTCAAAAAAAAAAATAAAACTAAATAACACATCCAGGAAGAAGCATAATACTGCATGGGTTTCAAAATGAGGAGAGTTCACATCTGCTTGGGGAGAAATCAGAAAGGATATAATAGTCCCACTTTTGAGTACTCTGAATACTCTCTAAGCATTTTACATGTGTTAATTCATTTAACCCTCACCCAATCCTATGATGCAAGGACTAATAAGTTTACAAATGAAAACACTGAAGGCTATGTCTTTAAAGATGTGTATAGCATTTTGAATGAGGAAGGAAATCCCAAGCAAAGTCATTCAGGTACTAAGTGTATGTGGCTCAGAAGGAAACTGGCTCGTACAGGTAGGTGTAGGAGCTCCAGGCGAACACTGGGAGACACAGTTGGTCAAAGCTGGTGGGGGCCATGAAGTGAAGGCTTCATCAACAGTCTGTAACTCAGGAGACTTTGGGAACTAAGAATACTTTTTATAGGAGTGACATGATTAGGACTGAACCTGAGTAAAATTAATCAAACAAATAGATTAGAATAGATGGAAAATGGAGGCAGAGACACCAGCTAGGACTCTACTTGGGATGGTTTCGGGAAGAAGTAGTGAGTTCAAAGGTAAAGGTGATGATGAGCAGTGGATTGAACAGACACTGTGGATAACTTACATGACTTTGTAACTGACAACTAACTGGGAATGAAGGAAGGGGAGACTTAAAGATACCTGATGCTTTCAAATACAGCTAACCAAGATTAAATCCATTATTAAGAACTACTAAGTAAAACCTTACCAGATGAACCATCAGAAAGCTGCCTTGGACACTCACACACACAAAAACTATCCATCTGTATGCAATATGAGTAAGAACTTATAAAACACAAATCTGAAAGCTTGATTCATTTCATACCAATCAATAATGTGAAATGTGATGTGTATAAAACACTTACCACTTTGCCGTATTCACTATCTGAGTCACTGCTAAGTTCCTCAGCGTTCATAATTTCCAGATCAGATTCCCCAGTTGCAATTGGCACAGTCACTGTGAGGTTGGGATTATGAATAAATGACTGATAATCACTTTCTTCCATCAAGTATTTGTCCAGGTTCCTTCCCAAACCACCAGGCTTATCTTTTTCCTTATGGAAATTGTGATCCTTGCTCAATTCAGCAAGCGTACGGTTAGAGATATAGTTTTCCTTCTTACTATTTAGATCTTCTGCTTGTCTTATCTCTTTGGAAATCTTTGGCTTTTTGGAAAATGTTTTTAGAATAAATTCACGTAAGGTTTGTTTCACATAATTTACTCCCTTCTTTATTCTGGTCACTGCAATCTGGAGGTTATTTGCATCAGTTTCTTCTTCACTGGCTGTAAGATTGTCTGAACTAAATGAGCTCAATAATAAAGCCAGGAATAGGTTGAGGACCTATAGCAGGGTGGGGATGGGTGTGGGAAAATAGGGAGACAGGAAATTAAAAAAGAAAATAAGCACCGCTTTCTGAAATAAAGGTCAAAACCCACACCAGCGATGAAGATCCCCACACTTCTCCACACGTAGACAAGAACATATGTAGGGGTAGATGAGAGGCGTGAGACTCCTCTCAGTCTCTGCCTGTACTAGCTCCTGCAAACTCTGGGAGGCCAGCCATAGCCATGAGGGACTAGCAGGAGGAGCCAAGGGAATACTCCTTCAACATTATTATTAAGTCATTCTGAAATGCATTCTTGTAGGAGGAGGCCCTTGGTCAAATCTCCTTTTCTGGACCTAATCAGCCCTGCTAATGTTTGTTTACCTTTAACTAATATACGTTGCCAGTGAGAAACAAGTAGAACAAGAACATTGCGACTACTGTCTACTGTGCTGAAGAAACTTAGGCCAAGTCACTTTTCCCAGAAGACAAATGTTGCTTGTTGCAACAAATGGAACATGTAATACTTGCAGACCTCCTGTAATAAAATATTCTGTCCAAGAATTGTGTCAGCTTGCAACTTAATGAGGCTTTTAAAGGAGAGAAAAGAGCCTGCCCATTGAACTCAATTCAAATGAGATAATGGCATTATGATCTGGTGGC
The DNA here is from genome assembly GCA_004027735.1 of Carollia perspicillata. Taxonomy (NCBI): domain Eukaryota; kingdom Metazoa; phylum Chordata; class Mammalia; order Chiroptera; family Phyllostomidae; genus Carollia; species Carollia perspicillata. The sequence continues at coordinate 21,950 of PVKM010005683.1, forward strand.
CTCAATGCCAATCATTTTGGCCCTGGAAGAAATTTAAAAGAGGTCAGGACAATATCCTTGAAGAAAATCCTGTCTCTGTGCAAAAACATTTCTGTTGTTCCTCCCTGAGGTAGGCTTCAGGTGAACTCAGTATCATAAAATGTAAGTATTCTCACAGAGGCTGAAAATATATAGAGAACAGAAAGGTAACAGAATTATCCTTTCATGTAAATCTATTTATGGCCAAAAATATCTACCTCATATTAATATAATCAAAATTATTAGGGAATACCTACCTACCTCCATCATGCCTTTATTTATTTATTTATTTATTTATTTATTTATTTATTTATTTTTTTTATGGTGAGAACATTTAACTTCTATTTTCTTAGCAACTTTCAAGTATATAACACAGTATTATTAACTATAATCATATGCTATAAATTAGATTCCCAGAACTTATTCATCTTATAACTGGACCTTTGTACTCTTTTACCAACATCTCCTATTTCCACCACCTACCCTTGGTAACCACCATTACAGCCTCTGTTTCTCTTTATTTGGCTTTTTTAAGATTGCACATATTTCAATAATATGATTCTATTGTATCACATCTTCAGTGAGAATAGATACTAACAATTATTTTAATTTCATCAAAATCATAGCAAGATGTTAATATTCTATCCCAGTCTACTGGATATCACAAATGAAAATGAAGTCCATTTTGCGTGATGTATTCATTTTCATATTAGGCAGAGAAATATAAAATACATATTTTACTCAAAGTGCCATTCTGATTAATGTTCTTTACCAGTTTCCTTATGCAAACTTGAGCTTACTAAAATCTTATTTTCCTGAACTACCTTCTAAAGCTTATGATTTTAAATCATTTCAATTAATTGGTAGTAAAATGACCTAAGGAATACATGAGAAAAAGAAAAAAATGTGAGAAGTCTGTTTAGCATGTGACTAGAATATACAGAGGACTATATCAGGAACATAATGTTTGTTTCTTTCTTTTCAGATTCAATTCTATATCATTAGTCATTCTTTAATCAAGGGTTGGTTATCAACTTTGTAAATTATATTTCTGTTGTCTTTCATTGACAAAATCTTGTACAAAATATAACTATGGGTTATCTTGCAAAAAAATTAAGACAATATTACATTGTCTCATCTGTTATTCCCTCTATTGAAATGATCAATGTTCTATTATAATTAATAGTTTTAGGCCTAATTAATCCTAAATTATAAAATAACTGGTCATATCCTCATGACAATTTTCTATGGATAATTTTAGATGTGTGAACATCTGATTACATACCACCAGGTTTCCAATGACCATGACCATCATGTAAACAATAAGGCACATGGGTTGGCCAGCGACCTCCATGCAGTCCCACATGGTCTCTATCCACTCTCCACACAGCACGCGGAACACAATCAGGAAGGAGTGGAAGAAGTCATTCATGTGCCAGCGTGGGAGCTTACAGTCGCTGTCAATCTTGCAGACACATTCTTTGTAGCTTTTACCAAAGAGCTGCATGCCGACCACGGCAAAAATGAAGACGATGATGGCCAACACCAAGGTGAGGTTTCCCAGAGCCCCCACTGAATTGCCGATGATCTTGATCAGCATGTTCAGCGTTGGCCAAGATTTTGCCAATTTGAAAACACGGAGCTAAAAGTAAACAAAAAAGCATAATATTAATTATTATGATAAGTTTTAACATTTTCAATCTTTAGTTTTAAGTTATAAAATACTGTCAATACCTAGCAAAAATGATTATTTGTACCTTTCATTTTCATCTATTTACAATATTTCTGTTATTTTGTTATACTTGCCACAATATAATCACCACATATGTTTTTAAGGAAGTGTGTAATTTTAGTTCAGGAATGCTATAGAAGCTCCTTAGCATAGTTTTGCATATAGAATTAATAATTTACCCTTAATTCTATTTTCTGATGCTTTTTTAAACTTTTAAATACAGACATAGGCATAAAGCCCAACATGTAAGAAAAAAGCTTTAAGGTCTTTACTTTTTTGTGTATTTTTCTATTAGACAACAATTGTTTGGGGAACAATGATCTAATCTTTAGTTATCAAATTCACAAAGTAATGAATATATTATAATGGTTTACATTTGGTAAACCATAGCTTCTTACCAGGAAATAAATTACTGTCCTAGTGAGTAAAGAAATATTTTCTATTATACCGGTACACACATTGAATATGTCTTCAAGATTCTAAAAGTAAACATTCGTGTGGCTTTGAGCTTTTTAAGAGTGTTACTGAATAAACTTTATTTTATCGGCTATCAGGACCTAATCTTTTCTTTTGATTGAAACCTCTGAAACTTTAAATAATAATAAAAATCCAAAAGTGAAGAAACAGCTTTTTATCTACAGACTCTAATGTAAGGTTTGTGTAGTTACCAGTCTGAATGATCGGAGAACTGATAATCCATCCACTTCTGACAGAAAAAGCTCCACTAAACTTAAAGTCACAATAACGCTGTCAAAAATATTCCATCCTACTTGGAAATACTTATATGGATCCATGGCAATTAGTTTTAAAACCATTTCAGCTGCAAAAATCCCAGTAAAAACCTAAGTGAGAAATATAATTTTTTCTAATATTATTAGAAGGTAACAGAATCAACATAATGATGATGAATACTGTTTAGCTTTTACTGTGCCTCAGACAGTCTGTCATATACTTTACAAATGTATGTTATTATCCCGTTTAATCCTATCAACTAGGTATCATTATTCTTAGAGCCCCAATATCAGCATTGAAGGGCTAAGAAGCTCTAACTCTCCTGCCAGATCTCATTATCCTTAGACAGCACTTTAGAAGAGCATATAAAAATTCCAGATAAATAAAAATTTGACAAATAACACAGGCACTACTTGCAAAAAATATATATGGTCAACAAGTTGTTCTGCAAGAAAATAAAAAGAAAACATGGATACTGAGATTTTGAACCAGTTTTTTTTTCCTGGTCTGACTACTCAGATTAATAAAAAAAAATGTTGACTCACTCTTTAAAGATTTATCAATAGAAGAGGAAAAAGTATTTAATTGACACAGTGGTAGCTAAAGCAAGACTTCCAAAGCTTTGACACAAAAGTGCATCACAAAACATCATTAATTCATGACTGTAGAATCAAAGAGCTCACTTAAAAAGGCAATAGTGAAAGACTTATTTATTAATCATTCATAAGGCAGGTATAATTTGACTCAAAGAAACTGACCAAAGAAATTTCAAAGGGAAATGGTCAGGTCTGTAACTACGTGAGTCATCCTAAAATAATGCAGCATCAAGAAGAGCATTAGGGGGCACTCAGACTTAGGACAGTGGGGACAGATAAGGCACACAGCGAATTCTTTCTGTGTGCACACTGAGGTAGCCAACTCAGTGAGATGGTATTGATTTTCATGATGTGAGCTTCCATTGACAATTAGAAACTAGATAATCCTGTGTTATTCTAATGGGGAATAAAAGGAAGAAGAATGATAACTTAGAGAGTAAAAGGGGTACAAACATTCTGACTAGGAAATTTGTAAGCATATTGGGAAAGAAAACCAACTCCGAAACACTCTTTGACTTTAAAGATCAATTGGTTTAGAACCAAGATGAAAATGAAATGACCAGACGCAGATATTCACAGAGACATCCAGAGTGATTCGTATTGATAAGCTGGGACCCTTCGGCTGTGACAGAGAACCTTTGACTGCCTCATTCAGGTTATCAGAAACTAGCATTTTTTGTTTGCCATTAGGCATTAATTAAGCTAGAGTGTGACCTACACTGCACACTGCAAAGATCATTTTGGCTTCATTTTACTAATCAGACCTTGTGCTGCCCTGAAGCCTGCAGATAACCCTCTCGCCTGCCCCTGTGCTGTCTCTGTGCAGCTCAGCCACTGTGGTTACTCGGTGTTCTTATTCTTAAGGGTTGTCTCTGCAGATCGACTGAAAAGGTGATGGTGATGAAAGTGACAGTAGGTGTAACTTGTTGAGCACTTACTGTATGCTGGGCTAATAAGCAGAAAATGTTTAATCTTATCCCAACGATGTGATAATGGAGTATTACTATCACTATATGACAAATAATTATTATTTTATAAATGAGGTAGTATTATTCTATTAATGAGAAAATTAAAACTTATAGAGATTTATATATTTATCCAAGGTTATATAACAAGTTAGAGGCAAAATCAGGATTGAACCCAGTATTGGGGATGCTAAAGCCTCAGACACTTCACCTATTAGGTCAAAACAAAGCATCCATAGTTTTTCTGAAAATATGTAGGGTATGTACTTTCAAGGAAGCTGCAATGTTATAAAATGGGTAAGGAAGCATCAAATTATCAAAGTATTAAGCCCAAGAAACATGCTGACAGAAAAAAAACCCTCTAACAACTCCCAAAATGGTGACTTTTTATGAAAATATTGTTATATAGACCTTGACACTATTGCAAAATTATTTAAAAATAGTATTTATCAGCAGAAATTAGACACTGTACAATGATTCATATTGTGAATTCTGGATATGCATAACTACCTAGCTGTATACCCTTTTAACCTAAGATAAATGACAATTATAGCAACTAAAGGCAGAATGCACTTGAAGGGACTCACCAAATTTCCAATAGTGAGCACGTTTTTGAATTTGTCAGTCATTGGGTGATGCTCCATAGCCATAAACAGTGTGTTTAAAACTATGCAAATGGTAATAGCAAGATCTACAAAAGGATCCATTACAATGAAATTAATAAGATTTTTAAATCTTATCCAAAATGGAGAGCAATTCCATTCCAGGAATGTGTGTGCAAATCTGTACCACCAAGGAGGACATTTTTGTCTGGACTCTTCAAGTTCTGGGAGAAAAAGGAAAAGAGAGAGAGAACATGAAATCAATCATTCGTGTGTTTTATTACTGACCAGTTACAAATCAGAAACAAGTCTTCTGGTTTGGACTCTGCAAATGTAACTGTACTGTTTCCATGAAATCACAGCATTATTACATAAATATCCTCTATCACATGTTCATTTGCTAGATCAAGCATAAGTGAGGGGAAAGCAGTGAAATTAATGATTGAAAGTAGATATGGCATCTCTCAGAGAAACATGTGTCTAACATGTGATGGTTAACAAGGCAACCTATGTTTTTTTAAGGGAGAACTGTGTCTTTTCCACTGATATATGTACATCCCCATGTATCCTTCATCCCACAACAACAATACAAAATTCTACTCTATCCCTAAAAGCTCGCACTAGTTCACAGGGGAAAACAATCTCAGAACAAGGAGTCTAGAAGTAATTTATGGAGTGATGCATACATTTGATATTTCTTACCATTAGCCCATTTGATTCTCACCATAAATTTAGGAGGTGGGTGGAAACTTTGTCAGGTGAGCTGGTAGCCTTTGCACAAGGTAGGAACTACAGCATATTTTGCAGGGAGAAAATGGGGACCAGCACATATAAAAGTTGTCACCTTTGACTCTCTTCTCAACGCATGTGAAGCTCTAACCACTACTACTGGCATTATATTCTCTAATCTGCTTTCTCGAATGCCTTTTCATCATGACTTTAACAGATATGATACCACATGTTAATATTTTATGCTTTTATAGAATGTACTCAGGTGCAGCAATTTATGTGGAAGTGTGTGTTAATTTCTTATATATTACAGAGATGATAAATTCAGAGAGAGTAGGTAAAGTTTCTATGACTAAAAAGTGGGAGGACCACACAACCCTGGTTTAACCTAGGTTATTCATTAATTACCATTAAGCTATTTATCTTTGAAAGGTCATAGCATCCCATGCTTATCTTTAATCACAAATAATTTTATTCATTTTAAGCACAGAAAGATGATTCCATGAGTGTCCATTGGTTATCTTTACCATTGCATATTTAAAATTCTTTGAATTTTTCCTGAGAACTTCATGTACTGATCATAATTTATTGGATTTTATATAAAAATCTATAAAGATAATTTTTTAATAAATTATTTTTTAACCCTCACCCAAAGGTATGTTTATTGATTTTAGAGAGATAGAGAAAGAAAGATAAACATCATTGTGAGAGCAGAAAATCGATCATTTGCCTCCTACACATTCCTTGACCAGGAATCAAAACCTAGGCATGTGCCCTGTCTAGGAATTGAACCTGCAACCTTTTGGTACATGGGACAACACTCCAATCAACTGAGCCACTCAACCATGGCACTAAAGAGAATATTATTACATACCTTCTACAGTGTTTGTCAGTATGCTTGCTCTGCTCATTGCTCTTTGTCTGAGTTGGGGATCATTCAACATATCTTCAGAAAAAAGATAAGAACTGGAATGTCGCTTTTTGTGTATTTGATTGGTTGTACCCTAAAAAATACAGTTAAAATTTAAAACTATAATTCTAATAAATTATAGGTATAGAAGAAGATCTTGCTTAAGTAGCTGTAATAAGTAATTAAAAGTACAGATGAAATTGCTGGGCTCAAATCATGGTTCTGCTACTTACTGGCTGCATCGTATGAGAGTTACTTGGCCCTTCTCTGTCTCAGTTTCATTATTAGTAAAATGAGGATAATCATAGCACTTGACTTGTATTCTTGCTATGAGGAGTAAAACAAATTAATACTTAGGAAATAAAAAACTAACTGAGCTGCTTTCATTGTTATAATCACTATCATCCTTTCTCTTTCTGGGTCTCCAATGTATTCAGGTAGTTTTACTCTGTAAGAATCACATGAAAACAGCTAAACAAGTGTTCTGGGGTGTGTGCATAAAGGGAGAGAATCTCAGAATTCTCTGAGGAACTTCTTTAATTGTTCTTTGTTGAGGTAACAGCACTAATGGAGGCAACTGTAATGATTGTTTCTTATTGCCAAGGCAGAGCTCATAATAAATGACTCAATTTGAAAAAGAAAAGTAAGACTGATAGGAGCTGTAGCAAAGCAGAGAACATAAACTCCATCTAAAAGAGGAGACTGTTTAGTTCAAAGGATTGCTTCCATGCAGGAAGATGAGCTCAGTTTTACCAGGTATATTCATTGTTATGTGAAATACCTTATTTCTAAACCTTGTCAACTCATTCAAAGTTAAAACACTATGCCAGTTCAGAGCAGGTCAACAATACACACAGAAACACACATGCTCACACAATACATATTTAAATACAAACAACTATACAACTTTGCATTTATCATCCCTCTATCCACCTATCAATCTATATGCTAGTATGTGTTAAATATATATGTGTGTATATATACCTACATATACACCATTTACAAGCGTATATGCATAGTTTTAGAATTGTAAAGTTATATAGTTGTTTATATATGTGTGTGTGTGTGTCAAAACACAGACACACAGGCATACATATGCCAGTGTGTGTATGCCTGTACATAAGCATGTGTGTGATCAGAGACATATACATATCTACAGGTGGCTTTTTATAGAGATTTCTCTATAACAATGTTTTCTCTGATACAGTCTCTACTTTCTGACTTTCCAGAAGCAGAGACTTCTCTTTCTTCAATACAAGACTATATTTAATCAACAATTGATCAATATCAATTGTTTAGTCAACAATTCAAATGAAGTAAAAACATTTCATATAAAAATGAAATAATCTCCAAATTTGATATAAATGATATAATATTTTACAGATAATAAACATTGAAAAACAAAACTCAACAAAGATCTGATTCCACAAATTTAACATGCTCATTTGATAAGGAAAATGCCTGGACAGAGGGCTGAAGCTGTATCGTGCAAGGAAAGAGGTCAGGTGCTACCTAAAAGCACATGCATTCATTCAAACAGAAACATGTGTGGCCATGGCTTTGATGGAACTTTAGTCTCACTTGAAATGCTACATTATCTTCAAATTTGGACATATGAATAAGTAGCATGAGTTCAAAGCTTGTTAGGCTAGACAAAGACCTTGCTGATACTTAGTGAAGGCAATCTACCATAGTGTCTTAAAGAGGTAATCTAGAAACTCTAAAAACTAGAAAGATCTCACTTTCAAACCTAATCAGGACTTTAACCACTCAATGATTGAAATTGTTGAAACTAAACTCTTGAAATTGTTGCTTTGTTTATTCTTTTTATGTGGATATGTTTGTATTAATGTGTGTTTTGATGTTGTTTTTATTCATAGACTCCCAACCACTAAGTATTTTTTAAGTTGAAAACAGTACATTTCATTTGTGTATGGGAAAAAGCATAGCCCTTCTAAATTATTCGCACGTTATGAAGCCCACCACACATTAGACTGAGAGCAAAGTGGGGCGGCTTAGAGCACAAGCTCTGACACGGAGGACCTCTGTTCAAACTCCAGGACCATGATGTATTAGCTTCATTTCTCTGTGCCTCAGTTTCCCCTTTGTTGAACAGGGACAATAATGTATCCCTCATAGGGCTTTTGTGAATCCTAAGTACATGTTTGTTAGTGTTATTACTATTATTACTAACTCAAATAAGATCCCTTGTAACAAGGTATGATATATTCAAGCAGTAACTTGAAACACATAGCAGAAGGTGGCAAATAATTCAAATTTCCTTACAAAAAAGGTTTATATCAACTACTACAATCAGTATTATTATTGCATTTTCTATGCTGATATATATCTTTTATAAATTATTTTATAAAGGGATGGCTTATAATCTTTGAGTATAATACAGATAGATAAGTAACTTTTTCAAAAATGGGGTTTTATATTCAGTCATGGTTTATACCTTAAACTAATATTAAATATCAATGATACCTCAATTTTTAAAAATGAAGTTCTAAAAATCTTTGAATTATATGCATACAGAACATAGTAAAAGGATTAGATTAATCAGTTAAAGGTATGTTTCTACAGAAAAAGTATGGCAAAATGCAGAGCTGTTCACAGGACCAGAGAAGGCCCTCCAGCAAGAAAGATTGCCTGATGCAAGAACAAGGGTCAAGCCATGCCTGAGCTATTTAAAACATCCTTACGCTGTCATCGGAAGTTGCCTTATCTATTATCACCTCTGGAAGAAGCTGTCCATTGGGGAGCATGAGGGCTGAGGGTCCATCAACCAGGGAGACCACACCATTGCAGTCCACGGCACTGTTCATCTTCCTGTTCACCGGCAGCATTGGGGGGGACCTACTGGCTGGGCTGACGTTACTGCTGCTGCGCTCCCGGGGTCGGTGGGGCACGAATAGTGAGCCCCTTCTGCTCTCATTGTCTCCGAAAATGCTGTGCTCGTCGTCGGCAAATTCAGTCTCAGATCCCATATCTTTTCCTCGACCTATGAAACTGAAAAGGCTTGTTCTGCTGCTGCGCCTTTGAGGCAACAAGGAGCCACGGATGCTGAGAGGTGACTGCAGGGTAAAAGAAAAGATGACATCTATCTGCTGAAGCACTTAAAAACAGAAGTGCATTTCACATAATTACCATGGAAATCATTGACCTGAGAGCAGGTAGCTCTATACTGGTTTAAAAGAAACATATTTCAAAACAAGGCAATTCACAAGAACACAAATTCTTCCAAATAAGGATGGAAAGGCTGAAAGAATACATCCCTTCAACACCAGCTAATTATTTGCTCCTGAACAGCTGTTTGCTGTTCTGGCCTGGAATGACCTCACCACTCTTTCTGTGCCATTCATTTTGCTATAAAGGACATAACACTTCCAAAAATAATTTGGTATTGATACCTGTTATTTAGATTTTCACATATCAATCCTAAAGTTCCATAAGTATTAAACTCTTGGTTTATTTATATGTTGTATGTTTCTTTGCATTCCATTGCTTAGAACTCTACCTTATATATTGAGAGCTCAGTGAAGGTGTTTTGAGAAGGACCTTTAATACTACTGAGTTTACAAAGTCGTAAAATATCAGAACTTGGGAAAGAAGTTGCCCAAAATATTAGAATGAAGAGGGGAAAAAGTCACATTTGTACAACTCATGTCTAGGATAAACAGTGTCCATAAACCAAACTTAATGCATATTCTTTGGAAATATGTAACTCAATAAATGTTGATGCTTACTATAGAGTAAAGGACATAGAGGCAGGCATAGTGAATAATGAAAAATGGGTATAACAACATAATTGCCTTGAAAATAGCTTGGACTGCTCTTGTCATATTTTGTATTGATACTGCATATAGTCAAGTTCTGTTTGCCCAGCTTAGTTATGAAGTCTTTGAAGGCAGGGACTCTATATTTTATTTCTATGCATATCTGACAGGATCCTGCGGACTGAAGTCTTAGGAGCTGGGACATTTAAATGAAGACACAGGAGAGAAGAACTAAGTGTGAGTGGGGCACTGAAAAGCTGACTGAGGGCAGTAGAGAGGACAGGGGTAAATTTGGGGGATGGGTGGCACCTCAGCTAATGGGTAAAGAATGTGAGGTACTGTGCTGGAAGGAAAACAAGAAAGAAAATCATCCCATTTATAGAAAACCATGAGTGCTGAGTAACAAAGGCACGAAAGTCCAGGGCATGTGGGTGAACATGGAAAATCATGGTGGACTGAGTATACTTGAAGGCACAGAAAGGTAGGAAATAAGGCTGAATAACAATAACATGTGAGGCTTGGATAACATGTGGGTCTTTTTCTCTAGGCAGTAGTCATTCAACTGCATGTTTTCTTTGCTTGTTTTGAGCAGAGGGGCAGCTTTGATTTAGAAAAATTACTTGCATGAGTGTGCAATGGTTCATCATGGAGGTTTGTAGGCAGAGAGACCTGAAATATGGAGGTTTCAGCAGAAAAAGGAAAAAAACAGAAAGAGAAATCCCACACAAGCAGAAACAACTGACTATGGGACTAGATGTTAGTATGTGATGCAGTTGAGTGTGGAGGCTGTCATGTTAAGTAAGTAATATCCAGGCAATTTATATCCTACAGTAGTGAAGAAAAGAGAAAATACACTATAGTCTAAGGTTAGTTTTTAACCAATACAGGCATTACAAAACACAGACTAAATAAAAATGTAGAAGTTAATCTATAGCATAAATAATTTTTTTGACTTCTACAGTGGTTGTGAATATTGTTATGAAAATATGTTTATTGGAAAAGATACAACAATTCCCAAAGTATAAGCTCCTTACAAACTAAAATGAAAAACTATGTACATCCAAATTCTTTCTATAAACACCTAGCAATCAATAGGTTTTTACCTAAACACATACCAATGAGTTCACCTACTCTCCTCTCCTGGTGTGCCTTCCCTCAGAGTGGAATATTCTGCTGTATATTCCTAGCTCTGGTGACACGCATTCGACAGGGTCAGTGGTACCTGATTAGGGGTAGACAATCGCTTTTCACGGGCTCGCCAGTGACGTTCAACACCAAGGTGGAAACTTTTTCTCCTGATACTCTCCTCTGATTCTGATTTGGACAATTTCTCATGGTCTCCCTTTTCTTCACCACTGCAGAACTTTTTCTGATTCTTTTTCTTTCTCCTGTTTCTCCTTTCTTTAGCACTTTTAGAACTCAGTTTAGATGTTTCAGAAGAACTCTCGGAAAGGCCCATAATCCGGCTTCTCCTGTTACTTGTATATTCGGTTGCTGCCATTGCTATTGCCTGTTGGATCCAGATGTCACACATATGGTGGGTCATTTCCGAAGTCTGGGAAACCCGACGACAGGGCATCTCTCTACCATTAATTTAATTATATCGTGCATATAATCATGTCCCTTGTATGGGAACAAACGTCCTTTTCTTTACACTCTGACCAGACAGCTTACAAAGTATGGCTTTATTGCTTGGAATAAAGCCCCATTGTGCTTTGGAATGAAACTATTACATAGTATTACTATATTTATAGTAAAGAAATTTTAAATAGTGTATGTGACAGTTTTACTAGGTAATTCTGAGATATAAAGCATAAACAACATGATAAGATAATTTGCATATCTTGTCCAGATGATTAACTTATTACCAAAATAATCAGGCCCTCTATAGTTTAGTAAAGAGTAAGCTGTCTGAAAATTAAAATTAATTACTACAAAATAATATCCCCAAGCAATGTGAGAGACTTCTAGGTGTTCCCTAGGAAATTCCTGGGATAACTTATGCTACCTATCCCCTTATTTTAAAAAATCCTGGTAAAAAATTAGAAAATCAAGATATTTTGAATAAAAAATAAAAATCATTCATAATCTTATATCCTCAAAATAATTGGTCTTACTATTTCTTCCAGTCTTTATATATATAATTTTTAAATTGTTTCTATCTCATATTCATTTTTATATGCTACTACCTAACACATTGTTATTTCAATACTCTTTTCCTGTGATAATATTCTTAAAACACATAATTTTATTGTCCAAAAATACTCCAGAATACAAAAAGTATCATAAGACGCTTAACCATTTGTTAAGTTTTGAAAATGTAAATGCTTTCAGATGTTTAATATTATTAAAATACTTCAATGAACATCTTTATGCAGCAAAGCTTCCCTGCATTATAGGTTACCACCCTCTCCTCAATAGGTTAGACTCCTTGGAGAGGTTTTACTAGGTCAAACCATCAAATGAGTTTTAAGACCCATGCAGAATATTTGAAATTTTGGTTCTTTTAGTTATAAACCTTCTCAAACCTTTCCACTGAAGTACCCCTTTGGAGAGAGGATTAAGGGGAAATCCTCAAAATTCTATGACAGCCTAAAGTGGCTAAAACCCAAAATATAATTTTTTAACATCTCACATTTTATCTTAAATAGCCTTGCAACACTGACAAAAATTAATGCACATTTTGCTTTTTACCGTATAAAGTATCTGTTAACTTTAACATTAAAGTAATTTCCCCTAAATCTTTGTGTACAGTTGTTCTGGGGAAATACATCATCTTTTAGGACTTTGCATAATGCCACAGATACTGAGAAATCATAGGTAACAGGTTTACGAGGAACAACTTAGAACATTCTCTGTGCCAGAGTGAGCTGATTATGGGGAAAGTAGACTGGATCGGGTGTCACTTGTAGCGCATTCTGGAATTGGCTCCTTCAAACCACACCAGGATGAAGACGTAGTTTACGCAAAGGAGTCCATCAAGGAAAATCTTCCTGGGGAAGGCTGAGCGTAGCCCACAGGGCCTCTGGTGTTCCCCTTAGCACTTGTACTTCTAGGAAGAATTTTAAGCCAAATAACAATACCTCAGCTTCTTCTTGCTCTTTTTTAAGTCGATCTAGCATCTGTTGAAATTCTAACTCTTTCTGCTTAGCTTCTTCAATGTTCGCCTGGTTCTGTTCTTCATAGGCCATGGCCACCACAGCCAGGATCAAGTTTATTAGATAAAAGGAGCCAAGAAAAATCACCACAACAAAGAAGATCATGTAGGTTTTCCCAGCCGCACGCAGTGTCTACGGGAAAATGGAAATCATTATTTTAATAACTGAAAAGTTTTTTATAAATTATTTCAATTTGAATGGGGTAAATTGGGCAGTTCTGCATAATATGATGATATCAAAATATAAAGGGATAAAATTATATAAACATGGCAAACAATATTAAAATACATACTTTTTCAGTATAAAGTATATAGCAATCTATTAAACTTGTACTAAAATTAGGTATAATTTTCAATTATTAAGAAAATAATCCTGAATTTTTCCCCAGTCTAAAAATTATTCAAAAACTAGCTGCTGTGCTTATTTTCAAATTATAAGACCAAATAATATCTATAATCCTTTTTAGTATTAAATTTCTACAATATCTTTAACAAGAAGTATTAGTGATGAACATATAGTGTGTGAACATAAAATTATGTTCACACAAGATAGATAACCCTATCATATGAGTTTATTTGTTCATCTTATATTTATTTTTAATCAGTATTTAATCAGTATTTTTAATCAGTATTTTATTTTAATTCAAATGGTACAGATATTAAGTGAAAAATAAGTCTCTTCTATCTCTGATGCTTAGTTACTCAAATTCTTTTTCTATCAGTTACTATTGTTAATGATGTCTTGTCTTGGATAAATTCTTAGTTTATAGTGTAATTGTTAGTTCAGCAGGCATAGTCATTTTAATTTCCATAGAAATTTCCGTGTTACCCTCTGGTGTTTCCCAGGAATGTGTGAGAATGTCTTCCTCTACATATCTCACACAGACAGTATTTCTCTTTTGATCTATTCTTTTTCTTTGTCATCCTGACAGGTAAAAAAAATTGTATGTCACTGTCATTTTGCCAAAAAAGTGAGTGTCTTTTTGCATACTTAAAAAGTCATGCGTATTTCTTTCTTTCTGTATATTTATATCATTTCCATATTCATTTATAATATTTTCAGAAATTAAATAAGCAAAAAACAGGCAAAAAGAAGAATCTGTGGTAAGTTGAGAAAAATGATTTGTTTTACTTATAATATGGAATAATCATTTTTGGTCTCCTTGCTTTTGGGGAAAAGATAGAGCCCTCAGATCCAAGAGGATGACATTACAGTGAGAGGGATGCCCATGTGGATTATCAGTTGTGGTCTAAGAGATGGATGCTATAAACTGAAGGATATTCAAGGGGCATGAAATTCTCGAACAAGGAGCAATTGAATTGGAAGAGGAGAATTTAGAGACATGAACTGAGTCCTTAATTCTTGCATTCATGTACTAAGGTTGCCATAAAAGAATGCTACAGACTGAGTATGAGTAGCCTAAACAACAGAAATGTATTTCTCCCAGTCTGAAGGTTGGTAATTCAACATTGAAGTGTTGGCATGCATGGTTCCTCCTGAGGCTTCCTCTCCTTGACTTGCAATGGCCACCTTCTTGCTGAGCCCTCATATGGCATTTCCTCTGTGTGTGTCTCTCTGGTGTCTCTCACGCTCTTGGCTTAATCCCTTTCTCATAAGAACACTAGTCAGATTGGATTGGGATCCACCCTAACAGACTAATTTTAACTCAGTTACCTCTTTAAAGGTTCCAACTCTAAATATCATCATTCTAAGGTACTAGGATTTAGGAATTCAACATATAAATTTGGGGACATACAATGCAGTCCATACCAATTGTACATGGGAGTTCAAAAAATGAAGCGTGATGAGTGTAGGACAGCCCGATTTTTAGGGCACTCCAAGCAGAAAGGTGTGTGTGGGAAGCGAGAGAACATTGCAGCATATTCCTTGCTATTTACTTAGGGTACTGTGAGATGCTACATTTACAAAGGGGAGAAGAGATTTAGAGATCAAATAAGTCCAGGAAAGATAAAAGAATAATTTATGACTCGAGAACCATCCATTCTAATAGTGCTGGAGGTAAAAAAAAAAAGTCTAATTTTAGTAATAAGACAATAGAGCTTTCTCCATTCTAAATTGAATAAAATATTCAATTTTAGGGAAGAAACATACTTCAGATTATGCAATGAATGCAACAAATAAAAACATTCATTTTTCTTGGCACTCACCTGTTGATAAAGGTTTTCCCAGTAGTCCTGGGTCATTAGTCTAAACAAGGCTAAGAAGGCCCAGCCAAAGTTGTCAAAGCTCGTGTAGCCATAGTCTGGGTTTCTGCCTCCTTTCTGGCATGTGTACCCTTCTGGACACTGACTACGTAAGAAAAAGAACAATACAAGTCAGAGTGTCTTTGGGATGCAAGTTGAATAGCCCTACAGACAAGTGAGAAACTCAAGGTTCCTTTTCTAGGGGGACAATATTGAATACTGATGAAGACCACATTATTTGGAGTTAGGAAGAACTGGGTTTGAATCCTAATTATTTACTATTTGGTAACTTTGTCAAATTAAATTTTTCCATGGCCCAGTGCCCTCTTTCTGTGAAAACAAGATAGTAACACCTATCTCAAAAAGTTGAGATTAAGTTTAAAGAAGATAATATATGCAAATTACCTAACCTAGGTCCTGCACATAGAAAGTATTTAATAGACAGTAGTTGCTATTAGTATCATCATCACCATCAAAACTTGGAAACATATACCAGATTTGCTCCATAAAGATTAATATAGGCCTCTAAAAACTGTGTCCCCCCTCTTCAAAACTATTCTTGAAGTGAATAAGAATCAAGAATGGTCAAAGCATAGTAATTATGTAAGATCTGTAGCCTTAAGTATTTCTCTTCCTCAAATTGGTGGATTGGTATCTACGATGCCAAATAAACACAGTGTCCAGAGATGTCTTAGCGAGCAGCGGCCTTGTCTGCACTTTCGTCTTCCCAGTGCGCACACAGCCTGGTGAAAAAGCTATCAGGCAAGAGGGGAGAAGGACAAAACTCTGCAGCAGAAATGAGGTTGGGGTATAGGAGAGACAGCAAGATGGATATTTGCATTAATAGGAAATTCTTAAAATATTTTCAACCAAGCCCATGGGATCCTCATTTATTTTTATTTTTATTTTTTTAGAGTGGCCAAAATGTCATTGCATTCAGTCACCTGTGAGTCATACTTGATAAAAAAAATAAGTAGGATTTGAGGATGGAAAGAAAATTGGATTTTGTCACCCTTCTTTCCAGAAAGAAGAAAGGCTAGGAACTAAGCAACCAAACTTTGGTGGGGATTTCTGGAACTAATTTTTTTCTATTGTCTTAAGAGTTGTATGACATGTATCTTGGTTTTATTTAAGCACTACCTCTAATTCTTACTTTTAATGGTGTATAGTGACTCTGAACATTATAAAGTCTGAACTCACGGTGGGACAGAAGAGGTCAAATAATGCCCTATATATAACACAGAATCCAAGGTTCTTACCAGCAAACTAATGGAGCATGTTTCCCCCCTTTTTAAGTCTTGACACTAAAAATAAATACTACGTACCCTGCATCTGAGCTGGTACCACACAAGAGAGCATCTTTTGAGTCCTCCAAGTAGTAAAAATATTCTACATAGGAAGAAATTGAACAATATATAAGGTTATGTGTGGAGTGTTAGCTTTATGAGTGATACAGCAGGTAAATTAATTAATATAGACATTCACACACATTTAGGCAATGTTTGTTTGTTTGTTTATTATATTCCCATACATTCTCCCTCAAATATTTATTGATAACCTCTATGGGCCATGCAGTAAATGCATTAATAAACATGATAACAAGATCATTAGTTTTACAAAGTTTTCTTTATACTTAGCTAAGAGTAGAGTTTAGATAGAGAAAGACACAAGTATACAGCGGAACATACAAGTTATTTTCAGATGGTAATAAATGTCCTAAATAGAATAAATTAACACAATGTGATGAAATGTGGTCAGGGAAGGCCTTTCTACAGATATGACATTTGAACAGGGGCCTAAATGCTACAACCATGACAGCCATTCAAAGGGCCCAGGGAAGAGAAAATCTTGGCAAGATAAGGAGTGAGGGTAAAGGCCCTGAGGCCCAAATGCAGTTGTTATAGGACAGCAGAGGGCAGGTGAGGCTGGCTGCAGTGCAGTGACTGGGGAGAGCCGTGGTAGCAGAGGTAGGCAGCGGCCAGATCATGTAAAGCTTTGCATGTCATGGAAAGGAGATTGGATTTTAAATATGATTAGAAATAACAGGAGTGAAAAGTAGAGATATAAGATAATATTAGCTTTTGTTTATTGACTTGAGAGAGAGGAAGAGAAAGGGAAAAAGAGAAATACCTATTTGTTGTTCTACATATTTATGCATTCATTGGTTGGTTCTTATATGTGCCCTGACCGGGGATCAAACCTGCAACCTTGGTGCATCAGGATGACACTCTCACCAAATGAGCTACCTAGCCAGGGACAATATTTAGCCTTTTAAACTTTCACTGTGGATGTTTTGTAGACCATGGACTACAGGAGAGCAAGTGTGGAGCAGGAATATCAGTTACGTAAGTGACTGCAGTGAGAGGTATCTTGGCCACAATTCAGAGAGTAACTGTGGAGACAAAGAGACAGGGATGGGAGTAGAGTGGACAGGGTTTGCTGATGGGGTGTGTGCAGGGTGTGCAGAAGAGGATATACCTATTTAAATTGCCAGCTACTGAAATGAGGAAGCCTGGGATAAGAAATGGCCTAAAGAAAAGCCAGGAGCTTTGTTTTAGCTGTTCTCAGCTTTGAGATGATTATTAGGTACTAAAAAACATTTGTTAAGTAGGCAATTGGATTGATAGGAGTCTTGAGGTCAGTAGATCAAGTATGAAGATATAAAGATAAGAGTCATCATCAGGTATATAGACTTGATGGGACCTGATGAATTAACCCAGAGAGAAAGTGTAGCTACCAAAGGCAAGGGTAAGGAAAGGAGGGAGTGGCAGGACGAGTCCCCTCCTGACCCCCGCAGAGTCCAGGAGTGGTTGAGTCAGCAAGGCAACAGTGTACATGAACAGCATGTGTTTTCTGAGTTCTCTCACTAGGGGGGCTGATCCAGCTATTCATAGTAAAGATACAAAGGACTCAAAAAAATCCATTAAAAAAATAAGGGCCCAACTTCCTATTTGGCTCAAGTCGAAGGAATAAAGATACAATTATTAGGAGGCTTTTAGAGTAAAAGTGGAAGAAAGGTTTTGAAGTTGGATATACTTGGATTTGAATGTTGTTTCTACCCCTTCCGCTGTAAGTTAATTATCTTACCACTTGAAGATTTAGATACTGTATCTGTAAAGTGTGGATAAGAATACCTACTTTGTGGAGCTGTGGTACTGTATAAATAAGATATTGCCTGTGAAGCACTTTTACACAGTGACCCACACATTCTATACAGCTGCTCAAAGAGCAGTAGCTATTTTATTAATTTATTAAACAGTTTCAGATAAGACTGACTGACTTGCATGTCATCATTTTGTTTTACACAGAATATACAAGTCTTAGAAGCCACAGCTAAAACAACAAAGCCTCTTACTTTGAGGTAAAAATTTAGGTGAGAATGGCCATGAACAACTTTAAACAACAAATCCTGTGCCTTGTGGAGGGTGGGCATGGAGAATAAGAATAAGAATAGAGGAGGTTAAGATGCCCTTTTTAATACATAAATCTCCATATTGTTATTACAAAAGAATTACTTTAGAATTATCCATTAAAGTAACACTGGTTCATATTCACCAATCATGGAGGGGCTGCTTTGTAAGAATGGGCCTAGAGCTGCTAGGGTTAACATGTACAGGGCTAATATACTCGGTTCAGTACAAGAGTGATGGCAGGTAAAGTAATGAGAATAGCTCACTCTGGGCTTGCAGAACACTTTAAATAATTCCTAAATAACTACCCTTAAATTATGAGGCTAGATAGCCTCAAGAGAATTTAGGTTAACATGTAAACGGAAAATGTAATGCAAAGAGAAAAGAAAACTTACGTTCACAGTAAAACTATTGCAGTAAAAAGAAATGAATTATTGTTACATGCTACATGCTACATGCATGAAACTTGAAAACATGCTAACTGAAAGAAGCCTGGCACAAAAGGCCACATACTATATGATTTCATTTACAGAAAATATTCAGAATAGGTGAATCCAGAGACAGAAACTAGGTTAATGTTAAAGGGTGGGGAGGAGGGAACAGGGAGTGATTTGTCAATGCGTACAGGGTTTCTTCTGAGGAAGATAAAACTATTCTAAAATTAGATAGTGATGGTGGTTGTCCAACTTTGTGAATACACTAAAAAATACTGAATGGTACATTTTAAAAAGGGGTATTTTATGGTATGTGAATTATTTGTCTATAAATCTATTAAATAAATGTAATGTAGCATAACGGTGCACTATTTTAGGCTTCTTAGTAAACCTTAGATTTCCTCCTAAACACCACTTCCTTGGAGAAGCCTTGCCATTTCACTGGTATCTCAGCCTCTGAGATTTATTTTCTTCACATAGAATTTATTAAAATTGGCAATAATTTTGTCTATTTGTGTGTTCCCCCTACTTTTAATCTGCCATTCCCACTAGAATATAAGCTCTGTGAAAAGAGGCTGAAGGTACCATTTTCATCACCAGAGCTCAAAGGGAACACTTAATATGCTCATGCTGGCAGGTGAATGTCTGAACAAGTCTAACACTAAGACTGAGTTTCCGTAGCACAAAACACAGATAGGAAACAAAGTCAAACCTGACACAGACATCTCCTCTTTAAAGCTATATTTCAGAAGAAAATCAAGAATAATGTATGGGATGGAGAGAAAGGGATATGGAATAAAATCTCACTGTTAGGTAAGCCATCAGTCACTCATGTGTAAAGGCAATATGAAGATAGATGTGTTTGCAAAATTCAAGGACTCTTTCTATTTTTCTGAACAAAAAATCGCTAAGACCATTCCAGAAGCTTAAAAAAAATCATTCAAATTCCAAACTCAGTAACAGAACCAAGAATCAGAATAAAAGGACTGGTAGTGATCCTAGTTAAAAAAAAAAAAAAGTTAAGTTTAAGTAAAAGCTATAAATTGATTCACAAAAGAGAATGTAAATGTTGACAACTACCCATAAGATATATATATAACTTTTATGGCATATAAATTGAGGAATAAAATTCTTTGGAAATTGGAAATAAAATTTAAGATCATGTTAAAAAATCAGAAACTGGATAAAAAAGATAAAAAGGAAAAAATGTGCTAAATTCCTCATCAAAAGCTGGTAGTAAAATATTTACATTACATGTTTTACTTGAAAACCTTCAGTTTTCTTGTTTTAGCCTTTGTTTTTGTTATTTGCAGTGTTTACGAATACTAGCTAGTTTTATTTGCTTTTATCTTCCCCAATGAGTGGCCCTCCTTCTGTAGCAGGCACGTATATTTGAAAAGTTCCTTGATTTACACCCCGCTGCTGGATCTAATTATCTCTTAGGTTTGTGGGTTCATGTAGGCAACGTCATACGGACACACGCAGGTGTTAGACAGGAAGCACCATCTTGCTTGATCTCATTCTCACTCAAACTTCTCAACAGCTCTGATGAGAGAAACTGTGTTAGGGGATAATTGTTTTGAAAACATGCAGTTCATGCTTTCCATTTCATACTCTAGAACACACTTGCAAATTAAGCAGACTTATGAGACTATGTGTACAGTCATCCCATACGGTACCTGCAGAATTAATTCTGATAAATTAAGCTTTGAAGTGACGCGCTGGCTAAATTGAGGGAGCCTTGAGAAAGAACTGTACAACTCATCATTGGTTATAATACAAGGATAGTGCTAATAAACCTGCGTAAACTGTTCTGCTTTATACAACTCTTTAGCAATACTACCAAGACAGACATTTTAACATGTGATAAAAATTAATATTACCATTATATTATGCTTAATATAAGTGTACCATGTTATAGTTAAGTATAATACACACATAAAGATATAATTATACTACTGTGTAATAAATCACACTATAAAATAAACATAAGTATGAGTTATACAGTAAAGCTATCATATATAAAATATATCATGCATCTTATGATGCAATGTGATAATTAATATTATTAATTCACAGTTAAATGGATTTTCTGGAACAAATTTATTCTCTTTTCTTATAGAAATGGAGAATTATGAAAGTATCTCATGTTTCCAATACCAGGACTACTAGAAAACTTTGAACCTTGAACCAGGGAGATTTTAAAAAATATAATATGATCAAAATTGACACTATAGCACTTTCTACATATTTAAATAATTTTGCAATAATTTAAATGAAAGCAACATTTCATTGCTAAAAGAGACCAATGCTTTTAGCCTTATTTCAACCTATTAACTGTAAGAATAGTCTTACCTGTATAGTTTTCTTTGTCAAGGTCATCCAACATGTTCAATGTTTCATTACTTAAAAGTGAAGTCCGCAGACATTTGTGCTTCAAGTTGCCCATGAACAGCTGCAGCCCGATCAGCGCGAACACACTCAGACAGAACACAGTCAGGATCATGACGTCGGAGAGCTTCTTCACCGACTGGATCAGGGCCCCCACGATGGTCTTCAGGCCTGAATGCAGGGGAGTAAAAAAAGATATTCATAAAGAAATAAAGTGTCTGAATGCCTGAGTGCAAAACAAATACAAACACAAGCTTTCCTAGAAATGCATGCATTATGTCAAATCTATGACCTTAAACAACCCAATTCAAAAAAAAGCCCACTAGGTCAAAAGGGTGGATTTGTTGTTTTATATATATTTGGTTTCTGTATAGGATTGTAAATGATTAAAAATTGTAAAATATTTACAAGGAATAACCAAATTGTCAAAGTGAATAATTTAGTTGCCCAAACCATATCCACACTCACTTGTAAAAAATGATTTGTAAAAGTGCCAATTCAGCAAATGCTTGCCAAACAAACCATTTCTCTCTACGCTACAACAAAGAGGAGGAGGAATTGCAACACAGAGTGACAACTTACAAATTTTCAGTCAAGAAATGGTTTGTGGAAGAAAGATTAAAAAAATATGTCATGCAATACCTTCATGCTGATTTTTTTCTCTCTTTTCTTAACTCTATGAAAATGATAAAAACAAGTTGAAATTTTCATTCCTGAATAAGTCAAATGGAAAATGAATTGTTAGACAGGAGGGAAAATTTCAAGTTGAGATGTGAGCCAAAAGGCCATCTTTGTTCTCTAAGGCTCATGCAATTGATTAAACACAAAGGCTGACTTTTAATAAGGATTCTGAAATACATAAGAAATCAGATTTCATTGAGTTTGCACAAGAGAAAGTTTCTGTTGTCATTCCTCCATGTGATCAAAGTCAGCCCCGGTGTTTAACTCCACTCTCACCTGGAATGACTGAAATTGTTTTCAGGGCTCGGAGAACTCTGAATGTTCTCAACGCTGAGACATTGCCCAGGTCCACAAACTCTGTCACATATCTGCAATGGGGGGTTTATATACAAACACAATGACAACACACACACAAACAAACAAAGAACAACTCCCAAGTAGTTGGAGTTATGAGTGGCCTAATGCTTCGCACCAATCACTTCTTACCTGGAATTACAGAAATAGTTTTCAAAGCTCTCAACACTCTGAAAGTTCGAAGAGCTGAAACATTGCCTAGGTTTACAAATTCTGTTAAATACCTGTAGAATTAAATCAGAATTATTCAGAATTTAGGTAGAGTCTATGATACTTACCTGTGCCTTTACTCAAGGTTATTTCCTATGTTTGGAATGTCTAATTTAAAGATACAGTTCTGCACACCCTTTCTTTTCCTGTCATAACTAATTTAACTTAATTAGATTTTATTTGACTCATTTGATGTGAGCAAAATACAATATATTATTAAAATAATTCCATACACTTAAGTGCCTAAATAAACAATTAAATGCTTTAATTATTAGATGTCAACAGTATGGAACTATGGGTATTTAATAATCTTATACAACATCAGAGGCTAGCCTTGAAAACTGTATCCTAATTGCACAATGACAGACATAAAAGGCCTCAGGACTGTGATTCCATTCATGTGAAAGCTTAGAGTAGACAAATCCAAAGAGAGCAAACATAGGCGAGTGGTTTACAGAAGACAGGGGGAGGAGGGATGGAAGTGACTGCTTTGTTGGGGGGATGAAATGTTCTGGAATTAGGGAGTGATGATGGTTCTACAACTTTGTGAACATACTAAAAAACACTGAATTTTATATTTTTAAAGAGTAAATTTTATGGTCTGTCTACTTTATTTCAATAAAAAAGGGGCTCCCTGGAGAAGAGGCTGCCCTGTTTGATGCAATGTTGTCTCAACCACAGTGATAGAAACAACTGCAGACCTACGTGGCCCTGAAAGGAGGGAGCCCGATGGACAAGGAGGTGGGACAGGGGCGAGGGGATGGGAGACTGGAAATCTAAAGACCCTCCAGGATTGCCTAAGTTCCTCCAGTGAACATGAACTAACTTTACAATTCAAAATGACAGCAAAAAATACGGTCGTGGGTTTGAAATTTCAAAAAAATAAAACAAATGTTTCTGACAAATATATTTTGGAAGAGAGTAGCAAGGAGTAAATTAAAATGTTATGTTAATGTAATATTTTCCTTTGAAAATAAACTGTGGTTTTCATGTGTAACACATACACAATGCATTAATGTTAGGTTTAGTATGCAGTGAGAGCCCTTTTACTTCTCTATTTTAATATACTTATTAGCACTTGAATAGCATAGATTAATAAAAAGGGTACCATAGTTACAATTAAAGACCTGATTTTTTTTTCTGATTCCTATAGGTTTTTAATAAGAAGTGGAAAAAAGAACTAATTGGCACCACACAGACTGCCCATCCAGGTGCTGGGCATGGAGGGAGAGGGTCAATCTTAATGATGTCAATACATTTTTGAGTGAAAAAAAATGAACTTTCTGAAAAATTTAGTATTTGCCAACAAATGATTAGCTTTAAACATAACCATTATACATGGAAAAAATGAGACCCCCAGACTTTGTTCTTACTGAGTTATCTGTGATTTTCATGAGTTTGCCATTAAAAAAAATGAATGTAGTACTTACGCAAAAACAATGACAATAAAATCCAGCCAGTTCCATGGGTCACGAAGGAAAGTGAATTGTCCTACACAGAAGCCTCTTGCAAGGATTTTTATAAGTGATTCAAAAGTATATATTCCAGTAAAAGTGTACCTAATAGAAGAATCCATTGGTATGTTAGATATGAAAAGAAAACACTGTGATAATCTTTATATTTTCATTTCTTTCTGATCAAACAAAGAAAGTCATCTCTTGCAGTATCGCTACTGGTTTGTGGATCCACTCTAACTGTTAGAAAAAACAGTCAAGGTCTTTCCAGGAAACCTTAAAATGCTCATATCAGAACTCTTGTAGAAAGAAGAGGTACGGAAAATTACTAAGAACATAGGTTTAGATCTGCCTAGAAAATTCCTGTGTTGCTCCTATCAGAAATACACCCAAGGATAAGAAATGTGTAGCATGTCTAACAATAGCCAGGGTGTCTCATAAATTCATTCCTCTAGAAAATACTATATTATCTAATCATTCTATCTAAGTATTCTATTATACGGCTCACAGGCTAATACCATAGAGGAATAAAAAATAATTGAAAGAAAAGCAATTTTATGACACAGGAAGATAAATACCACAATTTTTATAGATGGAATAACTTTCTGGTAGGAAAAGAAGAGGATAAAAATAATAATACTAAGACCATATTAAAATGTACT
>PVKM010005684.1:0-46962 GCA_004027735.1 Carollia perspicillata
CCAATCACCCAAGAGGTTTAGTTAGTTAGTTAGTTGGTCTCTAAGGTTCAGCAGAAAATATTTAAGTTAAATTTAAAAAGACCTAATTACAGTCAGAAAAAGATACCGAAAGCAAGTTAGAAAACCTTTCTCCCTAGAAAGTCAGCACAAAGTCTGGGGGGTATGGTTTGTGACACAGGTTGCAGATTTTCTGAAATCTACATTCTTATGGAGTTTCTAACTTTTTTAATCCTAAACTTCTAGTTAAGTAGCTATTAAAAATAATCCATTGTGCAAAATAATTTTTTTAGATGTCTTCACACTCCAGTGATATCTGCTTGCACAGAAGGTATGTTTGGAGATTAGCCACACTGCACACTAGTATTGGAAACCAAATCGCAGAGACTGACTTCACGGTCATTTTCATATTAGCACATGTTGGATGAGTTATAAATTATTATGGAAGGCCTGTATGTGCTGTCCACATCAGCGTTTTTCAAACATTTAAAGTTGAAGACCACAAAGTAATATATACATCTCCCAGGATGTCTTACTATGCATTTACATTTACTCAAAGAGATGTTTCATGAATAGAACTCTATTATATTCCATCAATTGCCTTTTCTTTTATTATGAGTCTGTAGAGCCATTAAATTGATTCCATTACTGGATAGTGGGCTACAGTCTATAGCTGGGGCTCCCTGGGCCTCGTGGACAGCTTTCTACAGGTCTTCCTACTCACGAAATACGATTTTCGGCCATGCAGGAGCAAACAGAATAGACAGTGAAAGGATGAAGTCGCATTTGAGTCCCTGAACAAGATCAGTCCCAGAAAAAGGGGGCAGCTATACACATGACTCAGCTTATAGTTCCAGAGAAGGCCCTGCCCTTTGCGTGCGAGGTGGGACAAGAGTAGGTTTACAGTCGGCTGTATAGAAAATAATACAAAAATCAGTAAACAATAATACAAGGATAAGCTCTGTGTTTCATGCACTCACAGCTGTAAACCTACTTTGCCCCACCTTGTATATGATCTTACCTGCATCTCGCCTTGGTACGCACATTAAAACATCAGAGACTCATTCGTTCTTGAAAAGTTAGAAGATTTCAAGATTTCTAATGCAAAAATCTATGCTTTTTGCTGAAATCTTGTTCTTAGGGATTAGCTGACCCCCAACTGAGAGCATGGTGGGATGTAGAGGGGGTGGGCATGGTAGAAGGCTCGTGCTTCGGAATGAGGGAGAATGGAGGTGAAGGGGGTGGGGGTTGCGCAGGACAAAATGTTACTCTCATAACTTGGCCTACGGAATGCAAATCTTTTTCAGAACCAAAAATATTGGAAAACCTGTAATCACTGAGAAAAACAAAGGAAAAATGGACTGTCGGAGTCTGGGTTCTAATTTCAGATGAACTTTTAAGGTGCAGCTTGACAAGTAGCATTCATTTCACTACGGGTCTCTTTCACATTGAGTATTAGGCATTTAAAGGTCTAACCTTCTGATTTGGAGATCAAAGTTAATGCTCATGTTTGTTTTCTCAAGACGTGGAACTGCAAATCGGAGGCCCAGAGAATACTAAAATAAAAAATAAAACACAGGCACACAAGATGCTACGTTATTACATGGGAGGAACTTCATGCACAGCATTAAAACCTTTTAAAGCCATCCTGCAAAACTCCACCCTCGGCTGCTGTTCCTATTCCTGTTCCCACCCTGAGGGCTGAGAGCCGAGAGGAAGTCACGCAACTGCGACTGTAGGGCCCCTGGCGATTCCGGTCCCGACTCAGTTTGGTTTCCTCCCTTTCTGTAGCCCTGTACCAACCCTTCTCCTGACACCATCCTTGTGTGCCAAATTACAAACAACCTAAATACAACCTAGAGAGGAGATTGATTCGGAAAACTGTGATGTTTCTTTATGATGGACATTTACGTGGTCATTGAAATTAAGCCTACGCAACAATGTGGGAAATGCTTCTGATGTGACGATGATGGAGGAAGAAGAAAGGCTACAATGTTGTGTGTGTGATGTGTTTCAACTATGGTTTTAAAAGCCTGCCAATGGAAAAGGTATTGTATGGGAGTGAGGGTGTATTGTAAGCAAATATACCAGAATAATATACTATAGTTAAGGTTATAAATATGTGGGTTATTTTTCCCACCTTTATTTTCCAAAATTTTACAACTCTCTTATTATCTTTATAATTTGGAAATAAGATTTTAAAAACTCAGAGAAAGATAAATCCAATGGTAATTTAAGTCGGGAAGTAAAAACAATCGCTAAGACATGTAATGTTATTACTTCTTTTCTCATGCACTGTGCTAAGCCTAACATGCATCTTTGTCTCATGGAACCACAACCACCACTCTGAGGTAGGTGCTGTGATGGCTGACATTTTTCAACCCAGCACCAGCTGAGGAGCAGGCAGATAAGTCACTTGCTGCAGGTACAGAGCAGATAAGCTGCTGCGCTGGAATCGAAATCCCTCTAAGCTGACTCCAGAAACTGGATCCACTGCCACTACCCTGTGAGAGTCAAACTTGTCGTTAAAAACTCATGTTAACATGAACCAGTAAACTATGAACTAGTAGCAAATTACCATTTTCATCAGAAATCATCATGTCACCAGCCCTTACTGAATAGGCTGCTAGTCAGGTACTGCCCTCGTATAAAGCCACTAGTGCTTACATCAGATCACATCATTGCACTGCTCCAAACATTCCTGCAAACAGCTACTCTCCCATTTCGGCATGACTTGCCTGAGGCGTCAGCTGATGAATGGCAAAGCTGGGATTGAAATCTAGGTGTGTCTAATTATTAAGCCTACACATCCTTTGCCCCAGCTATGCTGAATACCTTTATTATTCCAAATGTGCGATTTTCTGTCAGACCTCTGGGCCTTTGCACATGCTCTTCCCTCTTCTTTGGAAACCTTGTGAGCCCTTCCCTGCTTTCCGTACTTGGAGAACCCCTGCTAATGCTTCAGAGCTCAGGACAAGATGCACCTCCTGCAACTCATCCTCTGATTGACGCCACAGGCCGAGTCAGGCAGAAATCTTCTCTATTTCCTCTCTCCTTGTTTGCTCCTCTCCTATCACTCAACCTACGATATTGCTGATTTTGAGTTTCTTATTTAATGGGGGTTGTGTATTTTCACCTCGATATTGTCAGACTCTAGCTTGGTACCCAGCATATGTAGAAGGGGTGGCAATGAAAATGGTTACTTCTCATTGAAAAAGATGAGGAGGAAGAGCGTGTCACTGTTTGTACACACCCAGTGATGGGGACCTTCGCGCATGGCGATGAAGCCTGCCTAACGTTGCCGGCTCTCATCACAGAACAGTTCAGCATGGGGCGAAGATACAAAGGTGTGACAAATTCGTACTAGTGAGAGGCGCGTGTGTTCTGACCTGGAACCAAACACCAGATCTCTGCATGCTGACTCTGAGGAGCCTTTGCTGACCACTATTTTCTTGTTTCCCGCTCAAAAGATATTGCAAGTTTTTATGAACCTTACTGGCATATAAATATTTTATATTACTATAGCTATCCTATGAAAATGGCATTACTACTTACAAATCAGAAGCAACAGTTCTGAATGCTGCCTTGAATGTTTTGTTAAATTAAAACACAAAGTCACTTGAAAACTGTTTTTAAAACTATTTGGGACTGGAATGGATACTCTTGGAGATTTATAATGCTTTTTAGCATTTAGGACTACTTTTACATTTAGAATTTTACTACGATCCACTGAGAGTATTCTTTTTAAGGTACAAAATGAAGTAAATAAATCAAAGTGTTTCTAACAAAACAGAATGCAATAAAACTGGATGTGTTTAAGGGCCTTAAAGGGTGAGATAAGAACGCTATTAGGTTTCTTCCACTGTAGACCTCAGAGATAAATGAAGAGAAACAATTTACTTCCTCGACTTCTAAAGATTACTTGCTGGTAAAATGGATTGACATTGTTTCACATAAACACATTTTACCTTCCACTTTGAGTGACTCTGGTGGCCAGTTTTTGTTCCCTAATTATCCTTAGTTATTGGTGAGCTCAGCTGATCTCTGGTCTGGATTGAACACTGGCACTGGAGCAGGGACAGTGCCCGGTCACCTGCATGTGCTCGCCCCAGTGCTGCCCCATCAGTTCACTTCTCTTTGGCCTTAGGGAGAGCTATTCCTGTCAGATTAGGTGGTTGGATTTTTGTTGAAAACTAGCAGAAGGATTTATTAGCTTCTACATAAAAGGATTCTAGTGAAAAATGTTCTAATAGCTCAGCTGAGACTTCCATCTTATCTTTCACGGCCTTGTTTAAATATCTCATCTGTTACCCATTAGTTTTCATCCGAGTACTAATCACAGTTGTGCAGACAGGATGTATTCGGGCCTGGTTCAAATCTTGGGTCTGCCCATCATTACCTGTGTGACTTTGGGGACGTCATTGACTTCTCTGAGTCTTACTGTTCTCATTCATCACACAGGAGAAATACCTGACTCGCAGAGCGGTTGCTTGTTGTGAAAATTAAATGAAAATGTTAAAAAAGCACCCAGTAACGGGTCTATACCACAGATGGCCATCAATACCTGGCTAATAAAAACCTGTTATAAAAGTTTAACTTTCATTTAAATATTTACTTTTTCTGAACTAAGATGGTTCACTGGACTACAGCTTGGTATCTTTTTTAACTATCCAAGATCAATGATATAGTGTGTTGGGTTTTTTTATAGTGTTCTTTTTATAGTGTAAAAAAGCAAAAATATTATTCTAGCACAATATCCTAAAATAGAAATTGGGAGGAGGTATTTACTAATCGAAAGTTTCAAAGGCTCAAATACACATGTGAAACACCGAGCGAACAGCTTTGCTTCCCGCAGGCTTCTCAGGTCTCAGTCACAAAGCGAACGTGCACCCGAGTGTCCCAGAGGGTGCGATTCTCGGCGGGGCCCATGCAACTCTTCCTGAAAGGCCTCGCTCAAGGAACTAGCACTGTCTGGAATATAGTTTGGGAAGTTGTTTTAAGAAAATCTTATTCAATGATAGATTTTCATGAATTTTTTCAAACAAGCCATTTTATTGATAATCATAAACATCTAATTTAAAATAGAGGAATGTATATGTTTAGTTTATGTAACATTTAATTATATAGTATTTGCAGACTTCAGAATTTTTTTCCTGACTTCAGAAAATAATTATTTCTACTGCGGTATTTATTACAAGAAGTTCCTACGTGTATATGTAAACAGCAATTGCATAAAACAAATTTATTGTCCACATGTAATACTGAATGGGAAGTGCTTAAATCTGGAAACAAAGAAAGAAAAAGGAGGAGGAGGAGAAGCTGGTAAAGGAGGCAGAGAAAGAGGCCGAAGGGCAGGGGAGGTGAGGGCGGGGAAGAGGGGGGCCAGGCGGAGGAGGAGGGGCCAAGACCCAACTCCTTATTCCTTTGTAGGCATGTTACAGGTCCTTATTAACCCTTTCTTTTTCTTGCTACACTTTACTTTCTTATTCTTCAAGTAAGATACCAACCAGGTCTTCAAGTAATACCTGGTAAAGCTGATATAGCTGATTTATTATAATATTTTAATATGAAAATACTGTGCATAATATTCATATGGGAGGAATATTGGAAATAAAAATTTAATCAGCTTTGCTAAAAATTTTAATTGTTCTTCTTAAATCCTTTACTTAATCGTATTTGTTTTTAAATTCAAAGAAAAAAGTTGTAGTAAATGCAAGGAAAAAATAGTCAACAAAAAAAAAGCCATGGTGAAAAAGTAATATTCGTAGATCTGCTGCGACTAAAAGACATGTAAGTGTAATGTCCAAAGAGAAAGCATACAAAAGTTTTCACCTTCTTGGGTTTTTAACCTTGTACTGTCCACTCAGTGTCGCTAATAATGCTAAACCCTGGTAATTTCCTGCCTAATTTGTTTCAATTGCTATGTGCTAAATTGCTGAGTGCTAATTGGGGAGCTTTCCATTAGTTCCCTTTAATATTCAATTAGACAGAAATCAGTGAGAGCCCCTGGTTTTCTCTTACATTCGTTCCAGCCACCATCGGGTTCCCAAGGTCACACACCACCATTCTGGTTACATTTTCCATCGTGTACTCACAGCTCAGGGGTCGGAATCCCTGCAACAGGAAAGAACACCGAGGTGGAGTTCAGGGGGCAGAATAAACTACATCCTGTCACAAAAGCAATGCTGTGGGTGGGAGGCTCGTCTTGATTTCAAACACCTGTGTGGGTAAATGGGCCCAAGAATTAATTTGTGACCATCAACTCAGAAGAAAAACTGGAGAGAAAAGATTGAAGTTTAATGTTAGAAAGAAACATTTTAGATTGGTAAACACATTTATTGTGTTAATCCTTGAGAAAACAATGCTTCCTACAGTATTTATACAAATATTTTAGATGTTACTTTCATTAATGTTAGGGTTAAATTTGGGCCATGAAGATCACAGATAATTCATCACAACTAAAGAAATTTATTCTTGCAAAAATGAAATGACAGTGATGTGTATAGAAGATCACATAACTTAATGACCATTTGCAGGAGAATTGCTTTGAACACAAATTTCTACACATCATAGTCCCATTTTGAGATTACACCATCAAACTTAGTTCAATCCTCTGAATACTTAAGACTGAAAGAGAACACTTTCATTTTTTCCAGCGCTTCCTGTCTCCCTTCTCTTCCCTACATCTTACTCTGATTAGAATGTACAAAAGCTCAGGTTTGAAGAGGTGCTTAGAACTACGACGTGTTGGAGAAGGTCTCAAGGTTACACCAGAGAACTGGGGAAAGAAAAGGAGGTTTATCTCTGAGCTCCTGTTCTCTGCTCGCAGCTCCACCTCACGTCCCCGTGTTCCTCCCAGCTGCCTAGAAATCCACACCTTGTTCTCTACCCCGAGGCCTTTCCATATTTCAAAACATAATGTCCCTGTTGCCTTGGTCTGCCTTTGGTGATAGCTACCTACGCTCACCCATTATTTCACTCTAACTTGTTAAGTGCTATTAATATATCACCTGTGAGAAAGAGGTGAAGGGATCCAGAAGTACAAATTGGTAGTTACAAAATAGTCGGGAGGATGTAAAGTACAGCATAGGGAATACAGTCAATAATATTGCAATAACTATGCATGGTGCCCCGTGGGTACTGGAAATATCGAGGGGAACACTACGTAAAGTATGTGATTATGTAACCACTATGCTGTACACTTGAAACCAATACAAAATAATGGTGAAAGTAAACTATAATTGAAAAATAAAAATTAAACTTCTCAGAAAAAAACCCTATAACCTGCCCCCCCCAAATATCTATCACCTATAACCCTCATGCCCAAAGATAAGGTTACAAAATGAGGACATTCATAAAGGAGGAACCTTTGGGAATTTGTGCTCCATGACAGGTCCATGGAAGAGGATTCCTAATGTGGGGACTATTTACCCATCCTTCAGCTCTGTTGAAATTTCGGGTAAGGAAGTAGTGTGAATTTCCAAGTAAAAGTTTCAGAAACCATCCCCCACTCCACCCTTTCTACTTTACTTTCAAAACCAAAACAAGGAAAAGCCAAACACACCCCCAGTATCTTGGTAAAAAATTCTGTAGGTAGATCATCATGCACTTCGAGAAAAGAAGCATCAGAGGGAGGAGGGGTTTGTATCTGTTCTATCACCAGTGCCTCCGAGCAGTTTGGCACAAAGGAGGTGCTGGGAGATACAGGGCGGAAGTCACTCACACTCTTTCCTAAGGAGGAGCCTTCAGGGAAGGAGACAAATACAGAACCAACTGTCAAGTCCTCTTCCGATAGCACCCATTTCAAGTCTGTCCCAAGTAATGAGAAAGGGGAGAATCACTAACATTTGGAGGCATTATTTAATGCATGCTCTTTCTAAACACCAAATGAATGACATGCCAGTCTCCTGATGGAACTAAGAAACATTGTTTTTAAAATTGATTTTACTAGGGTGACATTGGTTAATAAAATTATACAGGTTTCAGGTGCACAATTCCATATAACACTTCATCTGTGTATCGTACTGTGTGTTCACCAGCCAAAGTCAAGTCTCCTTCCGTCACCATTTACCCCCCTTTCCCTCCGGCAATCACACACTGTTGTCTGCCTATGAGGATTCTTTTCTTTATCCCTTCACCAAAACAGATCTTCAAAAAGCTGGTCATATTCTCTCTTCTCAAAGATACCTTTAGCACATATTTCAGTTTAAGAATTCATAGCTAACTCTAATTGTACAGACACGTGTTGTGTTGAGATTAATTCAATCCTGAAAACAGGAAAGAAAAGCCCAGCGAAAGTTTTTTTTAAAAAAGTCCACATGTCCCCTGAATATAATTCAAGAATTTAGTTTCTGTGTAAATATTTTTATCTTATCTAAAGGTTAAAAGTTATGTGTACGTTTTTTTTAGCTTCCCAGGAATAGCTTTTCCACATCCATCAGTTCTTCTCTCTCCCCAGGTCTCCCACCCTTTTTCTTTTTTTAACCTTTATTTCCTCTCTGAGTGAGAGAAACAATAACTGTTTTTCTAGATATGTCTAGGTTATTTTCCTCTGCTGTTCCAGGAACACTCTTGTTCTGATCCATTTATAGCTCTTTAGGTATCATTCATGCATTTATTCATTCACTGAAAATATTTGCTGTGTACCCCTTGCCCTCACTGAATTTCCAATGATCATTAACAACTGCAGTATGTGATCACAAGCAACTCTATTGTACCAAGTGAAGGAAACACGATTAACATGGATTGCTAAGTTTCTTCAGGAGAGATTCATAGTGGTAGAGGAGGACATGCACCGGAAAAGGCGTCCTGAAGGAAGTGACGCCGAAGCTGACGGCAGGCAGTGCAGACCAGTGGTCACGGACAAGGGCCTGGACCTGACAGCTGAGGTTTTTCCATCTGAGTTCTGCTCTACCACAGCTGTGTAACTCTGGGTATGTGCCTGCATTTCTCCTCATCTGTGAAATGGGAATGATGATAGCCTGGCCAGTTCTCTATAAAGCTGTAATGAGGATGAAGTACATCAAACATATGCGGGAGCACAGAGCAGTGCCCAACCCACAGCGACTGTGAAAGAAATGGTAGCAGTCTCAACCATTAGGAAGCGAGGCCTGAAGGATGAGTAGAAAGGAGTAACCTGGCTAAAGGCGAAGAGGGAATAGTTAGTGCGTCAGAGAGAAGGAACTGCAGGTACAAGCTCTCCGTGGTGAGAGTCTGTGGGGCTATTACAGAACCTGGAGAGAAATTCCGTTTCTCTGGGATTCAAGGGGTGGAGTAAAGGAGAGAACCAATGACTAGTAATGAGGCTAAATAGCTATATAATTTAGGGGTGAAATAATTAGGGGCTTTGTGAGTCATCTCAGGAATTTGGACTTGATCCTAAAAGCAATGACGAGCTAGTAAGGGTTTTAAGCATGCAAGGGATGCAGTCAGATTTGTGTCTTTAGAAAGGCGGCTTCCTTTGCGGGGAAAGGGACTGGAGGCAGGAAGATGAATTACACACTGCTACAGTCATTTCAGAAAAAGGCCGTGCCCGCCTGGACGAAGGCAGTGACAGTGGCAGTTAAATGGGGAGAGGGAGTGGACTGGAGAGATTTGGGACTAACTCAGGCTCCAGGAAGTAGGTGGATGCTGGTGCCTTTCTCTGAGATAGTAAATGGAGGAGGGAAGAGGAATGTGAGTGCGGGAAGACAACGAAGTCTGGTTCTGGACACGTTGAACGTGAGGTGAGCGTGAGACAGAGGAGTGGAGTGTGCGAGGTGCCTCGAATCGCCAAATTCCTGGAGATGGCGGGTTGAGTGGTGGTTGCCAGGGGCTGGGGAGAGGGGAAACTGGGAGTTAGTGTTTGATGGTGCAGAGTTTCAGTCCTGCAAGATGAAGGGAGTTCTGTGGAGGGATGGTGGTGATGGTAGCACAACAGTGTGAATGTGCTTTATGCCCCTGAACTGTACCGTGCAGGGCGCATATGATGTGCTATTGAGTTGTACACCTGAAACCCGCATGGTTTTATGAACCAATGAATACATTCAATAAAAAATAAACTTAAAATGGTCAATTTTATATTACACATAACGTACTATATAATAATAATAATAATAATAGCAATACACGTGATAAACAGGTAAAGTGCATAGGTCTTGATTCCTAGAAAAATTTAGAGGGAAAGTCACCAAAGAGAAGTATAAAGGCTGGCTCATTAATGTTTCCAGAGAAAGAGATAATCGCCACCTGCATTTTTGAAAAGATGAATGTTTTCAACAAAACAATAACACTTACAATTAGATAATCCTCATACCTTTCCCCTGGAGAAAAAATTGCTTAAAAAATCTTGAACTGAGTCTAAATAAAAAGATACACGATCCTCAAACTGCTCAGAAACAAAGGAGCAATCAGAGTGTGGCTCAGTCTGAGCGAAGTCTCTGCCCCGGGAAACTGACGGAAGAAGAGCGCAGGGCTCATCTGAGATCACGGGCAATGTCCGTTGTGACACATACAGCCAACGACAGAAACGGTAAATGCTCTCCCATGTTTTCCACGCCACAAAGTGAGCGGCAAACTGGACGTTCTGCTAAAAGGAAAACATTTTAGCATAGACACTCCATTCAACAAAATTAGAGGAGGAGTGGCCTGCAGGGAATTGAAACAGAAATGAGAGGAACCCTGGAACGTTCAAAAATGACATACTGGAGCTCATTGTTTGGTGAGTTTATGTATTATCTGCATGGAAGTATTTATAGGTGATAGTTTTCTGTGAATTTCTTCCACGGAAACTCATAATGATTTTATGATTGTCAAAGATACATGATTATGACCTACCCAGATTTATTTATGTATTTGGTGTATTTATTTATTTATTTATTTCCACATTTTTTACTGTTGTTCAAGTACAGTTGGTCAGATTTATTTTTTTTATCAAGAAGATAATTTAACCAAAACATGAACCATGAGACTAGAGGTTTAAAGAGAGAATTTTATATTCTTGATATTTTTCAATGCCTATAAAATAGCAATATTACACATTGGTTAACATCTCTCTAGAGGAATTATTTTTCATTAAGTTATTGAATCATTGGCACTTTCAAACTCCTCAGAATATGCAGTGTGTGGAAACTCGCATGCATTTAATCAATCATAGTCCAATGAACAGACCCATCCGTGAGTTGTTAAGGGACACCCAATGTGCCTAGCTCCGTGCGAAATGCCGTGATGACTATGAGAGAATGTTAAGCTGGGCCTCTGCCCTTAATTGTGAGTCTGCATATTTCTGAAAATGAGGGACTCTCTCCATTATCCTACAATGTGCTGGCAATGTTTCTTGAGACCAAACGCTTATAAACACGGCAGAACCTCTGGATACCCTGAGTGGGAAGATTCTTGTTCTGATAAGGAAGGGAAAGGCTATAAAAAGCATCCATGTCAGTTTAATAGACAGTGGCATCACAGGTCTGGCAGAGGACGGAGGCCTGGCTTTTCTTGGTCCCAGTCCTGAAAAGGTGGACCATGAAGAAAGAAAAATGAATGTGTTTCCTTTCCAGTGCCTGTCTAGGCTGTTATCAGTACTCAGCTGGGATTGGCTGGACCTTCCTGCATGAGCAATAATGAGAACCAGACCTCCTGAGACCTACTTGAAACATAAAGGAACTCAAAACAAAGGCCTGAAAACAGTCGGCCAGGGTGGGAGTTAGCTTGTGAAGCTAGCTGATAGATCCGTTGTTTGGTGAGCTGCTGCTCTCAGCCAGTTGTATTCTCTTTCTTGCTTCAGCTCAGATGCTGGCCAGTTTACTCCTGCAACCGTGGCCAACAAAGATCTTAATACTGTTTAAGATCATCCCCCTTCTTGGTTTACTGCAATTATAATGAACAAAGTAAAGTGCCACTTTGTTCTCTTTTATTTTGGAAGAAACTCTCACCTGAGATGGCTCTACTTAACATCGATTTGACTTCCAAAATATACCTAGCTCTTTACTTCTTCAAACAATCGGTAGGCATTACCTTGTTGCTACGCTCAATCCCCACATAATCTGCCTCTTCTGGAATCAGCACAAAGAGTTCGGCTTCATAGGCTCCTTCTCCTTCGTTTCTGGCATTGATTATGAGCATAAGGTGATTTTCATCTCCAATGATGACCTGGTGCTTATCTCTAGAAATGCAGTTTAACAGGAATCATTAGATACTACACTTCTCTGGATTCATCAGTTTTATTTAAGGACTTACCTGTCGGTGGCGGGGGAGGGGGGTGGATGGGAGAGGTGGAAATGCAAGACTGGGACAGAAAGAAGGTGGATGGTCATGAAGGGGTGGTGAGAAGAACCAAGACAGCCATGTCCAGATGGAAAGGGCCAGAAAATAGCCAGTGATGGGCTGGTAAATGTTTAACAACCGGGTCTCCCCTATAACCCCCAAAACAACAACAACAAAAAAACCCACCCCAAACTACACCTATTTGTAGCATTTGCTGATTCCAATGGTATAAGTCCTCCCACTGTGGTCCATTTCGGTCTACTGACACACTTAACAATCTTCCAGCAAAAGTTCTAGAAAATTTAACAGTTGCCTCACGAGCCAGAATGAGCGGCTCCAGCACATCCCTGAAAACATCAGCAGGAGGTGAGGTAAGCAGTGGAGAGAAGGGAGAGACACAGTTGAGAGACTCCGAGAGAGAGATGTGCAATGCAAACTGGGTGGTAAGAGGAAAGGAGGAGGCGGACGAAAGACCACCAATAGCTGATTGAGGATTATGAGGTATTTTGAGGAAATTTAAATCACTCCAAACTTCAAATCAAACCAACATTTGGAAATGCCTGTTTCACTTTTGACCCTTCATCAAAACTGTTGGTTTGCACACTGGCTAACTGGTGAAGCTTGGGGAAAGCCTCCTTGAAAGGTACCAAGCGAATTCCAAACACTGGCAGCGAGTCAGGTCCCGGCCGGTGGGGGTGAAGGAGCAGGGCCTGTTTATTCCCATCACAGATGCTTTGTGCCTTAATCTGATTTCTTCGCGTATCACCATGCAGTGCAATCACCAGGGCTGGACCGGTGGCTTGCCGCTGCAGGCACCCGGGAAGCCCTTTGATTCTTACTTGATTTTGTGGCACCTTCTGTTTTACTCCATAGAGTGCCATTACAATTTTTCCCCAGCAAATTAAATGTGAGTTTGTTTTGACAGTTTTAAGGATGTCTTTGAGTCACGGGGTGCTGTGAAAAAAGTCTCTGCCAAAGTGTCGATGGAAGCTGCCTGTTTCTGAATCCTCTGCCCACAGAACTGAGCCAAGTAAACACAACCTGAACCACCCCGCAGATGAGTTTACTTTGAACAAAAACATTTTTTTCACTTCTGCTGAAAGATGAAACAGCCCAGGAGAAATCTTGGGGTGTGTCACTTGACACCAATGACAAAGAAGTGACCCAAACCACAGGCTAACCTAAAGGGTAGCCAATCTCAGGAATTTCACGCAGCGCATCTTTTTGTAGTAGTTGGAAGTGTATACTTTCACCAGAGAAGCTTTAAGTAAACACCTGTATTCCATTAGGTAAAACGTACAAGTTTATTTATTTGAACTTACGGTCTAGCCGACAGCTTCAAGTCAGGAATGCACATGTTGTCTTCTCCACAGTCCACCAGGATATGAGCCTGGGTCGGGCAAACACATATCAGGAGCAATCTTGGAAAACCTGAATCACACCCTTCTCCTTGAACATTGTGAACGATTCCACAAATCAAACCAGGGCTTTCGTTTCCCTCAGCACGCTCCTACCCAGCTAGAAGCCCCATGTTAGGCAGCGACCTCCCAATACAGGCTAGTTTACATACTAACCCAATTCCAATTCATTCCGAGATGTCTGTAAAGAATGTGACTCTGGCAGTGTTTTGAGGATTACAGGCTGTATTGTTTTCATTACAGCCACATTTTGAACAAATTAAATCTTGGTTGCACAAGGGGGCAGGTTTTCGAAAATGTAATAATGAAGTGTTTCAGGAAACACGTTAGAAAAATCTCCCAAATGGTACATGTTGGTGCACAGGAATGGGGGCTCGATTGCACCTGGGGGTCACAGGAGCAGCACTCAGGGCCAAATGGGAATACACCACCGAAGGCCGTCCGAGACCTACCTGTTCAGTAACAACATTTTCCCTGTAGTGGTTCAATATTGGTGTCACTTCCAGGCCTTCCTGAAAGGTGGATTCATCCAAACTGTAATTCAAACTAATGTTGATTGGAGATAATTTATCTCGGAATTCAGTTTCATCCTGGGAAAAACAATCACCAACTCAATTCACCAATTCTGTGAATTAGCTGCAAGATGTTACTCTGTGAAAGAGGCACTTGACTTTACTCAATGAAAGTGAATGATGAACTAATTATCACCATCCAGAGCTTAAGCACACACTGATTATTGATGCGGTACTAGTGGCCAGCTTAATTAACATGTGCTCAGAGAGGAATCATTCAGAGCCCTGGCTTCATTGAAATACATGCTCACAGAGGTAAACTTCAGTTTCTCCAGATCTGCAAAACTCACATGGATTGGCCAAAATTCAAAGTAAAAAAAAAATCATACTTATATATGCAATAAAGGTTGAAAAACTTGCGAATTGGGGTTTATATTTTCATGAGGTTGGCAGAATTTGTGAGTCCATTTATGAGTCCTCGGGGGCTCAGGGGAAGGAAACATCTTGCTTCTCTTCCTCTCTATCATCCCTCTAAACTCTCCCGAGCATGAACTTTGAAACATTCAGCACATCTGAAGTCCCTTCCGGGAGGCGAGCGGCACCAGCAGCAGCCGTGAGCGCCCAGAACCCCTTCCATGCGGTGCACACGCAGCCCTTCAGTTGTGTGCCCGTCAGGCTGAGCCGCGAGGGTCCTGGGCCGAGCCTCCTAGGGTGTGTTTGTAAGCTTGGCCTTCACCAGGTTTCCCCTCACTAACGCCATCCACTAGAGGAGGAGACGAAATGAGAGTAACAACAACCTCGCAACTGGTAGGAAGATGAAATAATGGTATTATACATATTTTGGCCTTTTAAATTTCACGGTACATTTGGATTCACTGTTTAAAATCCCCTGCTTTAAAAAAAATAATTATAAATGACTTTTAATAAAGGCTTTGAATGCCTAAATATTTTCCTGAGTTGGCTCCAAAATGCACATTGATAAAATCTGGCCAAACATACTCACATAGGAGAAAAATTCAAATAAATTGTTTAATGTTTACGTTTTTTTGGTGGGGAGGCAGTTAGAAGTGAAAACCACCTGAATTAGTGCTATTATCAACACTGCGAACAAATCTAAAAAAGCCGTGGGAACAAAGAGCTACCGTCCCTGGATTAGCAGAAAGCAGTTCGGCTGCAGATGGGAGTGGGCGGCCTTACCGTGAAGCTCCCTCCAGTAACACGAAAACAGACGTGAGACAATGTGACAGTTCAATGGAGGAAAATGGTTGGAACTGGGCTGTGAGTGTGAGAGGCCGGGGAGGTGGCGCTGGAACACTTACTCGCAGGTAGACCACGAAGTCCTGGCACTGGCGGGGTTTCTGCCCCCTTATCACGAGAGGGAAGGTGAGGTGTGACTGATGGTTATCGAGGAAGAGCGTGCGTTTAATGGCTCCTTTTTGTTTCAGGGAATCTAACTGCACCTCGGCAGTCAGACCTAAAGAACAGAAATTAGGCAAATGTGACCGGGAAAGGAGAAGCATTCAGTGAACCAGCGTCTCGTCAGCGGCTCGAGCTCCTGCTTCCTCTCGCTCACTCAGGAAACACTGTTTTCACACTTGGGACCAAAAACATCACCAGAGCTGAAAGAAGTTTTATGAAATACTCCCCAAACTAAAAAAGTTGTTTTTAAAACAAAT
This sequence comes from Carollia perspicillata, assembly GCA_004027735.1. NCBI lineage: Eukaryota > Metazoa > Chordata > Mammalia > Chiroptera > Phyllostomidae > Carollia > Carollia perspicillata. The sequence goes on from PVKM010005684.1 coordinate 15,844, forward strand.
GGTCGTTTCCCCCACAATTATTTTTGTTTTTATAGATAATATTAATACCAATTACTTGAGTAATGTTTATGTAGGAGGTTGCATATACACACTAGGGATCTTGGTATTGCCAAAGGGCTCCTTAAAAGTTTTGTGTGGTGTGTGCAGAGACATGCTTACGGTTGACTTTTCTTGGTACATTAGAGGACTATAAAAATGAAGACATGCTCACCTACTGTGTTTGAAATGCTCTGGCCTTCTACAGAAGCACACACTCTTAAGGAAAAGCTATGGAAAATAAGAGTCAATAATTTATTGGTTAGTGGAGTTTTGAATCTGAAGTAGAGCACTTCCTTAACCACACCCCAGATATATGAACACATTGTTTTCCTCTATATTTCTGTTACTACACACATGCAGCTAGAAAAATAAATATGCATATATTTATTTATCAATATCTTTTTATAAAAACCATGTATATACATATCCTACTAGCTGAACACAACACTAATACAATTAAGACTAGTTATAAACACACAATACAAATATACAGAAGATAATTGTAGAATAGTATACCTGAAACCTATATAATTTTATTAACCTATGTCACCCCAATACATCCAATTTTAAAAAAAGACTGGTGAGGTTAGCTGTTTAATAATAGGTTGATTAATCAATTACTTGCTGCCTTTATTCAACACATAAATATTTCCAAACGCCAGTCAGTGAGGGCTGCCCTGTTCCACAGCAGGGGAACAGCTAATGGCAGAGCCCGGAGATGAGCAAGAACATGCCATATTTGAGGAACGTGAAGAGATTCCATGTGGTCTGTGCATTACAGCAAGATGGGGAAGATGGGTAGGGGACAGGGCTCTGACATTCATGTCAAAGAATCTGGATTTAATCCTGAGAGGCATGGAGCACTGCGGTGTGATTAACCCACATCCCCCCTCTGCTGGGAAGGAGAGGGAGCTCGGCAGGAACTTGCTAGGGGGTGGGGTACAATTTGAGGCAGAAACACTAGAAGAGGAAACAGCGAGAGAAGAAACGTAAGGAGCATAAAGTGACTATCTCAAGCGAGGCAGGTACAACAAAATGACACATAAAGACAATAAAAAGAGGCAGATGTGCACAAGTGACACTTTAACCGTAAATGAATGACCCACGGACACGGACAACCGTGTGGGGACTGCCTGAGGGAGCAGGAGAGCAGGCTAGGTGGAGGGGGGCAAAAGGGGAAAAATTGGAACAACTGTAACAGTATAACCAATAAAATAGTTAAATTAAAAAAGAGACACTTTATAGCTTTGCCTTGAGCATACTCCAGAGCGGTGTCTGCCGTGGCTGGTAGGACGACCTGCACTCGGACCTGTCCTGTGGCCGCGGAAGGAATAAAAATGGCCGGTTGGCTCTGCCTGACTCGGCCGAATGTGCCCAGCGCCCTCCTGAAAAATGTCCAGCCCTAACAGCCAGCCTTTGAGGTGGGTCTTTTTCACCTTTCTAAGAAAGTGAAAATATAAGAAAATACTTAAGGATGATTCAATGACAGTCTTAACATTTTTGCTAGTAAACTACATAATATGATTAGAATATTTCTACAGAATCCAAAAGGAATAAATAATTCCTAATCATACATTAATTATGTGTCAGCTTCCTGTGTCAAACAATGAAAATGTGTCACATCTGGGATTCATCTACCTACCGTGACCTCAGTCAATGTTTCCCTTCAGGGTAAATAATTTGCCACATGCCATTAAGCCAAAAGTTTCCTAAGATTTCTCTGTTATTACAGTGCTTTTACCACTTCCCCAGAGCAATCACAAATTCCAGCCCACTTCTACTTCTATGAGATACGTTCAGGGAAAGCGAGCGGTTAATCGCATCTTTAAATTAACTAGCAGGTCTGGCTTTCAAAATTGGAATTGTTTTTCTGCATCCAAGTTTTTTGGAAGCCCTTGGTTATCAAAGAAAGCTGTGAACTATGATTAATAATTATTAATTGAGTTAAAATTTCAAACTAGAGTTTATGTTCCTAATCAATATGGTGAATGATAGTGTGAATGATTCTGACTGGAACAAAAAAGGGTCAATTCAGTTCCATCACATAAATTACTGAATGAAATGGTCTACAGTGCTTCTGATAAGTCAGAGGCGGGACAACCCACTACAAACCCTGTGACACAAATTCCAACCCAACGCAATAATGGTTGGAAAAAGGATTCGGTGACACAACAGTGCTCATAGCCACGGGTGATGGAGAAAGAACGACAGAAATGTGAACCAGGATTTAAGTAGCGATCCATTTTTCACTCTGACCAATTCAACCCTATTTCATTCATAGCGAATACTATACTTCACATAAGGTTAGGTATACGTGAAGTTTTTTTCAGATTTGAGAAGTGTGCAGACTTTTAAATTTATGAAATGAAAAATTAGAAGTTCTGGTAGTGGGCACTTTATACAGCACTATTTGAAAGATGCAGAAATTCACCCCGATGGAAGTGAAGAACTATTTCCCAGTTAGAGTGCACTTAATAGTTTTCAGATGTACAGTACAAGGTTATTTCAAATACAGATGAAAATTACAAAACATAAAATCAACAAATGCTTTTCAACCATTTTAGAAAAACAGCCAAATTCTTAGAACAAATTAAAAAGGTATCAGAGAAACTCACACTAGACTGAACCAGCTATGAGCTTTCGTCTTCTGATGCTCTAAGCCACCATCCAAAATTTTTTAATGTGAAAATGAAACATCTTTCAGAAAATGTATGCAACAGAACAAATGAAGAATTACAAAGGCATATTCCATATATTGGTCCATATACCAAGTTGCAGTTTATCTTAATAACATGATTTAATGCAATAAGGAAAATGGTGTATGAAAAGAAAGACATTTTGTTGTTACGAAGCAATGTTCTTCCCATAAAACCAAACAGATCACAAAATCTGTTAAAGCTACTTAAATTTGGTAAAAATACTGCACTAAAAACTCTGGGGAAAGCTACCTAATTGGAAACAACACTTCGTATCAGAGCACACCACAGACACGTGCTTAGAGGGCTTCAGCCCGGGCCACTCCACTGCAAACGTGCAAACACAGGACTCAGGGGAGATACGGAGCTTTTCATGCTCGTCCCCAAGCAGCTCTCCCACCTCCTGTCATGTTCTTTAATCGTGCTGGGGTAAGGGTAGGTGGTAGCTCTTTCGCCTAATTTCTCAGATCAGGTTTTCATTATCATATTTTATAGTTTTAAACCATTTTAAAGGGTGCTCAGGGCATTCCCTAGCTACTTTCAAAAGCTGGTTAAGGAGAGGACAGGCCTCTAAGAATGGCAACTTCCAGCAAAGAATGTTTTTCAAAGAATTCTTTGGGGTCTTTCTCACTCCCACCCTCCACCTGCAAAGGCACTTGACTATGAATTCCTAGCCAAAGGCCATCAACAGCATGCTAAAACTGGCTGGAAACACTGAACTTCTTTGGATAGAGACTCCATTCTCAGGAACCAAATGGACTGCCTGAGTCAGTGCACATCTCTGGAAAATGAGTGCAAATCTCAAACAGGCCAACTGAAGAAAAGAAGGACACTTTGAGGGGGGCCCCTTGTAGTACAGGCTTCTCCCGCTAGGTGAGTGTTCTAGGAACCCATCTGTATCAGTGTACCAGCTGGTGGTGTTGTGAGAGGCTGCGTTTGACTTCAGTGAATTTTTTTTGAAGACTCTTTCATTTCGTGATTTATGAGCACATCTGCCCACACCATGCTGAGTGTTCAGCAGTGTTTGACCAAAACCAGAGTGACCTCCATGTGCCACTCTCTCTATTCACCCGATCTCACCCCAAGCGATTTTTTGTTTGTTTCCTGGATGAAAAAAGTCCTCAAAGAGAAACATTTTACTGGTGCAGAAGAGATGAAACAAAAAATGGTAGAAGCACTAAAAGGGATGAAAATCTATTAGTTCAAAAACTGTTTTGAGCAGTGGGAAGAACATCTTGATAGGTGTATTGCACCAAATGGAGAGTGTTTTGAAAGTGACTGAAGTTTAAACATGTAAAAATAAATACACAATTTTTTAATAAATAAATTCTGGGTTTTTTCTGGGTCCCCTCTGGTACTATGTCTGAAAAGTGGTATCCATAGTATATGTAAAAGCAAAAGTCAAGGTATTTTATTATATTCTCAGTTTGGTTAATGTTTTTTTAAATATGCCAAGAATCTGAAAGAGATCTCCAAGATTTGTTTCTTCGGGAACTTTCCCAAATGTTTTTATACATCTGACCTTTGAATAGGTGGTGGGTAGGGTCGCTGACTCCCAACCCACACAGGATAACTTCTGACTCTATGTTCAGCCCCTCACATCTGTGGATTCAACCAACCACTGATGGAAACAGTGTTTTAGCTCTGTAGTTGGGAATCTGCAGTCACAAACGCAAAAATACCCTTTTTGATTCGCCATTGGGAATCTGTGATTGGGGATGCAAAAATACTGTTTTTGATCCATGGTTAGTTGAATCCGAGGATGCAAAACCTACAGACACAAAGGGCCAACTATATTTATTGGAAACAAATTTGCATATTAAGTGGACCTGCACAGTTTAAACCTGTGTCGTTCAAGAGTCACCTACACTTCTCATCTCACCTGGAGCCTGCAGGCTGAGGTAGCCTTCATGTGATAAGTTGATAGCAAAAAAATCAGCATCATGTCAGCATCCTGCTTTTATTTATTTATTTTTTTGAAAGACTTACGTGTCGTTCAAGAGTCACCTACACTTCTCATCTCACCTGGAGCCTGCAGGCTGAGGTAGCCTTCATGTGATAAGTTGATAGCAAAAAAATCAGCATCATGTCAGCATCCTGCTTTTATTTATTTATTTTTTGAAAGACTTACTGCTTGCTACTCATATCTGGTGCATGGACTTGCAGCATCAGCATCCTCTTGGAATCTTTCTGTTTTGCTTTTTTTAGAAGCTCAGAGTCTCAGGGCCCACCCCAGTCCCACAGACCCAGAAGCTGCGTCTTCACAAAATCCTTGAGTGATTTGGCTGGACTAACTCACCAGGCCACAGAGGTCGTAGACTCTGGAATCTGGCAAGTTTTATTTTCCAGATTGATAATCATCGGGTGCAGCAGAAGCTGGGCATCCACTGTCACCACCGGCCTTGCTCTGCAGGGAGAAAACACAGGATTTCAATGAGCCACAGGAAGCAAAGACAGAAGCCCACCCTACTTCTGGAAGCCACTGCCAACATTCCCAGGCTTTGTGCTGAGAATTTGCCTCACCACTTGAATAGGTGGGCACCAGACCCAACTAATTACCTCTGGGAGCTGGTGAATACAAACACAGGATGCCCTTCCTGGGCCCAGCAAAGAAAGTCACCACACACCTGCTTCGTGTATGGAGTGGATTCATGGTACCTGGTGAGGTTGTCGTGAAATGCTGCTCTGAGGTCTGCTACTATATCTGCATACATCATCCTGCAGTCATTTGTGTGTTGGTAAGTACTTGACTTTTGCAAATTTTCTCACCTTATTGGTCAATGATTTTTTTTTTTTTAGTTTGGTAATTTTCTAGCCACGCTTTGCAGATTTAGCTCCATACAGAGCAGTGGTTCTCAATCCTGACTGAAAATGTAAGCATCCAGGAGTATTAAAACAGGTGATATGCCCACGCCCCACCATGGGCAAACTGAGTCAGATCAGTGGGGTCTGGCCCAAGTGCTGGAATGTTCAACAAACCTTCCAGGGGATTCTAATGTGCAGACAAGTTTGAGGGAAGGGACTAATTTAAACTCAATTCCCACAACCTATAACCAGATGAGAATATAAGTCATAGGAAAAGGGGACAGGACAAATTTTTAAAGCTCGGTTCCACAAAATGATAGCTGGGAAGCCTGAGCCCAGGCTTCAAGTGACAGCAGGAAATGATACTGTCTTGCCTATGATTTTCTCCGACAGGTGGGAAGGCTGTGCTTAGGGGCCGAGTGTTGTGTGGACACTACTTTAAACAATTTTGTGATTATAGTAAGGGGGCCCACTGGGAATTTCCCTAAACTCTGTTACCCTATTTATCTGTGCTCTGTTATATAGTTTTGTTCTCAATATTGTGTTAGCTCCAGTCCTTGGAAAAGTAGACAATGAGACAGGATTAGCCACCTAAGACATATAGGGGGCAAACATCTACGAGGGAAAGAAGGGGAGAGAGTGGAGGAGGCTGCAGCCCGTGGTCTGACTGTGATGCGGGAGGATCCCCGAGAAGGAGCGAGGGAAGGGGGGAGTCCATGGGGAAGTTCCAGCCGGGCATGGGGGAGCCAAAGTTGCCTGTCAGGGGAGCTCCATGTCCCACGGGAAGGGGCCTGTGTTTATACCCCTGTTGTGCCGGCAATGGGCTGGGAGAAGGTCATGGGACATGTGACCGTGGTGCAGATGTGGTGGTGGATTCAGAGAATAGCAGGTGGGCTGCCAGTCAGTTTCATTCCATAAGCTCTGATTGGCCCACCCTCATGGCCACAACAAAAAGCCTCATCCTTCTGGTACTTGGGGCATTTCAATCATCTGATTCTCTACCACCTGAAGTGGACAGTGGCTGGTATAAATCAGCGCTCTGAGTACGTGTTGGGAACTGGTGAAGAAGAAAACCTTACCTACTTGAGGAAAGGGTAACTTTAGACTTTCTCGGGGCGTGGAGCCAGGTCAGCAGTATGTGCCCAGAACACCTGCATCGGCTCTCTTCCTTTTGTCTTGATATCCTGACTTAGTGTCTCCCACTCCCATGAAAAACTTTTTTAAGAAGAAGGAGAATCTAAACATTTTCAGGACCAATTATCTACAAGTTACTATTTTCTGTGTACTTTACATGCAGATTTCCACTTAATCTTTTAAAATAACCTTAAAAAATATATATTGTTATCCCCATTTTATAGATGAAAAATCAGAGGCCCAGAAAGCTACAGGAACTAGGCCAAGATGACAAGCCGTGAGTGTGTGGGAATGTCCAGGCGTTTGAAGCCAGACCTGTCGCATTTGAACACACTTTGAAGCATTTGTTCAATGCTTGCTAGTGGAAGCTCTGGATTCCTGGTATTTTCTGTTCCCAAATTTAGCATCCTCACCTGATTGCAGAGGCCAAGGGACAGAGTAACTTTCTCCTACCCCACATTCCTTCTCTGTAAGCACATTCTGATGCATTTCTAAAGCAAAGGGGGGCATTTAAATACAGTAACATCTAAAAATGTTTTGTTTTATACGTTCTGCTAAGATTCATATTTTATTTAACATTATGCTAGTAGGGACTGGAAATCTGGTCATCAAGTATAAGAATAAAAAGACAAAGATAAATGAAAGAGGAAAAAATTAGATAAGAAATCCCTCCGAACTTTAAAAAGAACATCTAAATGTTCTCCCAAATAAATGGTCGGGATATACTCTTTAAGGCAAAACCAATGACAAAAAGAAATGCAGTTCAAACAATAAGAAAAACACATCCATTGATAGATGAATGGAGGAAGAAAATGTGATGAATATATACAATAAGATATTGTCTGGCTATAAAAAAAGGAAATCTTGTAATTGCAACAACACAGAAGACCTTGAGAACATTCTGCTAAGTGAAAAAATTCAGACAAGGACAAATACAAGGACAAATGATCTCATTTACATGTGGAATTTAAAAAATACAAGAATTTAAAAAAATGTAAACACAGAGAACAGATTGGCGGTTGCCAGAGGTGGCAGGGGTGGTGGGGGCCACGGGCAAAATGGGTAAAGGTGGTCAAAAGGCCACATTTATAGCATTTGTAACATTTCCAGTTATAAAATACGTAAGTCCTGCAATGTAACAGCATGGTGACTATAGCCAATAAGACTGTATTGTGTATTTGAAAGTTGCTAAGAGGGTAGATCTTAAAAGTTCTCATCACCAGCAAAAGAAATCTGTTGCTGTGGGTGGTGATGGAGGGTAACTAGACTCACTGCGGTGATCATGTCACAGTGTATACAGTGTTGGTTCCTTACGTCGTGCACCTGAAACTAAGATAATGTTATATGTCAATTATATCTCAATTAAAAACAACAACATTTGCACACCACCAACCACATACCTATAAACAGCTACTTTTCCTGTTCCAAATGCACCCACAATTAGATCTAAAAAAGACAAAAACACAAAACACATGCACAAATTTTATAGAAACAAGCTGAGCTCACCATCACAAATAGCACATAGAGCATCCTAAAATGCCAATTGCAGAGTTATAACAGTAAGAATAGCAAATGGTACCTTTCTTAAGACCTTTAGAAAGAATATTGGAACTTTGCTGTAATTGTTTAATATGACACGTAAACCAGTAGCTCTAAACCCTTCCGGATTTAGGAAAGCCAACCGTCTGGAAATGCTTAAGAAACTCATCATGACACTACCTCTCCCATCCTCCAGAGTCAAGGCACATCCCTTAAGGAAAGCAAAAGGGGAAAAAGCAGGTGCAGAGTGCCTACTGTGGACCAGGCTCTTAAACATACTGTTTTATTATTCTCCTACCAGCCACAGCCCTATGAGGCAAGTAGTATTACCAGAAGAGTGGGACACTTTGTCATCTTGACACAACCATTTGCTCTTTGCAGATAGTGTGAATGCTGAATACACTTTTGGCAAAGTGATCAGCAGTATATGATATAATCGGCATATCATTATAATGATCTTAAATAACAACAATGATAATAAATAACACATATTGGACATTTACCCACAGGCTGGACATTTTTCTGAACAACTTACGTTACCTGATCCCTAACAAGAAGTTAGGCAGTCTCTATTACCAGCACAGTTTTGCCTGTGAGTAAATTGAAGCTTGAGGAGGCTAACCTGTAAGTTCACTCAAGTTCACAACACTAGGAGGAGGCAGAGCTGGGTGGCAGCAGCCCTGGGTGGCAGCAGCCCTAGGAGGCAGAGCTGGGTGACAGCAGAGCTGGGTGGCAGCAGCCCTGGGCGGCAGAGTGATCTTACTCTCTTTGAGGGGTAATGCTCACCATGATCTCAGTGATTGGCTAATATATGGGCAGAACTCTGTTTTTCTTAATCGAATTTAGCACTGTTACTCTTGGTGAATACAATCAAATGGAAATAAAAATGACAGTGACTAAGTATGCAGAATTCAGTTTGGAGGTAGAGGTAAGGAGATTGGACATGGTAAAAATAATGGCCATGGGAGAAAACTTAGAATATTGAAACTATAATTGCTTAATTCTAGTAGAACAGAAGCGAAAAAGAAAAAAAGATGAGGGGGGATACATTTGACCACTCCATATGGAAAAGTGATCAAGAAATTAAATTGGTTTAATGGAGTTTTCACAGGGAAATTATTTGGAGTCACATTCCCTTGACACTCAGCTTTCCGGGACATAGCAATGGCATCAGACTGCAAGCAGCTATGACTGTCCTCTGGAGGCCCCTTTTGGCTGGGCCGAGATGGATCGCCCCTCAGGTGGGATGACCCCGAGGCATGTACTTCCCCATCTCCCAGATTTCCCAGGCGACAGAGCCCTAGTTGCCCACAGTGCCAACCTCTTTATAATAACCTGTCATTACATCTTCCTTCCCACACCTCTCTTCCCTATTCCCTTCACGATGTTTTCTTGGGATTCTTTCTCAAAGAAATTGCTCACTTTCTAATCCTTGTTTTTAAAATCTACTCTGGAAGAAGCTGACCAAGGCACAATAATTTTGGTTAAAAATGTTTGTTTGTTTGCTTGCTTGCTTGCTTATTTAAAAAAAAAAACAAAACAGACTCAAACATCTTCACGGTGAAAACCATGGCCAGAACATCTCTGGTTTTATCCACACAGAATCCAGTTCAGACCATAGCCCAGGATTAGGCTCCAAAGCTCTGTATTTTAAAAGATGTGAACACTAAAGCTGTAGTAGGTCGAATGAAGGTCACCAAAGGATCTTTGCATCCATGAGATTGAAGAACACATTAAGAAAAGGGCTACAGCTTGGGCAGTGGGGCAATCTTAGACCATTTAGGGGTCATGCTCACTTTGTCCTCAGCAATTGGCTAATACATCGGGTTCAGATCTTTGAAGCCAGAAGCCAAAGTTTCTAAGTCTGCCATTTGAAAAAATCATACCATAACTTCGACTCTAACTATTTTCACTTTTTTTCTATTAGTCTCTTCAGTATCAGTGACTTTTTACTATGTTGGAGTAAAAAGAGCTACTGACTTGAACATGAAGTCTGTTCTTCCTGTGTGATCGTGGGCTCAGTGTTTAGACACCTCTACCCAGGTGGCCCTTGGCCTGAGCCATATCTGTTGACATGACACCAGACAGGAGAGTTCCATCCTGAGAACCAATTCAAGAGGAATTATGTGCTTTGTTTTTGGATCCAAATATTTATATAGCAAGAGCAGACATTTTGTAAATAACATGAATTGTAAGAATCAATTCTCTGGAAATGGCAAAAACAACAGGACTGTAAGCTCCTCCAGGAAAGGAATCATTCTTCAGGTTTGCATGTCACAAATACTTGATGGGATGGGATGGGTTGATATAAATAATCTTTGCATCCACAGTACCAGGCACAGAGCCAGATTCAGAGCAGGGATTTATAGATGCCTGTGAATTAGGGCAATAAGTAACGACAAGGTAATATCCTCAAGATGAGAGAGATGAAGGAATGAGACAGTTATTCACACAAGCTAATGTAAACTACAGTTAAATTCTGCTGGATTTTTGCATGTGCACTTGTAGGTATTTGGAGACATACACAAACACACAGATACACAGAGTGTGTCTATTTCTATTTCTGTTTCTATTTCTAGAATAGAATTCCAGAATACAGAGTGTGTCTACTTCTGTTTCTATTGCTGGAATAGAATTTCTCTATTCCAGAAAATTCTAGAAAGTAATATAGTGGCTGCACCATGACTAGGTTGTCATTAGAGATGATAAGCTGACAAACACCCTCCTCATGATCTTGAGCAGGAGGACTTTTTCTTTAGAAACATTAATGCCTTAGGGTAGGAATTTTCCTACTCTAGAAAAATAAAATAACTGGCAAAAATAGGCCACAGTTTTTTTTCATGAGAATGTGGCCACAGACTTTCAGAGGCCAAGAACACAGTTATCTACCACAAAAGTATGTTTTTCTTTTGAGACACCACCTTGGTATCAAGCCTGCTGGAATAGGCTGGAAGCATTGGTGCTCGGGATATTAAAAATCTCTGATCTCCCTCGGGCAGGAGAATTGATCTGCCGATTTGTGTCCATAACCAGTTTGTTCTTCCAAAATATGTGGTATGTTTTCATAAGTAGTATGTGATTTCCATATATATATATACATATTATACGTAATTTATACATACATACAAGGTCTGTGTGGAAAAAACCCAGCCGTTGTTAGCATAACAAGGATGGTTTGGGTGACATTGATGTAACCTGGCAGCCAAGGAGGGTGGATTGGAATGCACATGTGTGAACAATGACAATGTCATTGGGGGCAGTAGACACCGTTGAGTGAGCATGAGTACTGTGTGGCCATCGCATTCAAAATAACTGAACGAATAGAGCAATAAGTCTGCATCAAATCTTGCATTAAACTTGAACACTCTCCACAGAAACTATTCAGATGATTCAGAAGGCTGTGGCTATGGGCAACTGGTGATGGGCAGCTTTATCATGGCAATGTGCCTGCTCACGCATCACATCTCTTGCAGAGATTTTTGGTGAAACATCAAATCACCCAGGTGACTCAGCCCTCTACAGCCCAGATTTGGTGCTCTGTGACTTCTGGCTTTTCCCAAAACTAAAATCACCTTTGAAGGGGAAGAGATTTCAGACAATCGATGAGATTCAGGAAAATATGACAGAATAGCTGATGGTAATTGGGAGAACTGTGTGAAGTCTGAAGGTGCCTACTTTGAAGGGGACTGAGGTGTCATTGTCCCATGTACAATGCTTTGTATCTTGTACCTTCTTCAATAAATGTCTTGATTTTTCATATTACATGACTGGATAACTTCTGGACAGACCTTGCATATTTATATTTGTGTACGTATATGGGGTAGGGCAAAAGCAGGTTTATAGTTGTTTGTATGGAGAAATAATACAGTAATTAATAAATAACAATACAAGAATAAACTCCGTGTTTTGAGTACTCACAACTATAACCTACTTTTGCCCCACCCTGTATGTATACATACCTATATGTATACATATATACATAAACACATAATGTATAGGGACACACACACATATTTTTTGGTTCAAATTAATGTTCTTTTTAATCCTCACCCAAGAATATGTTTACTGATCTTTTTTTAGAGAGAGGGAGAGGGAGAGAGAGAATAACATCAATGTAATAGAGAAACACTCTGTTGCCTCCCATACATGCCCCGGGCAGGGATCAAACCGACAACCGAGGTATGTGCCCTGCCCGGGGATCAAACCAGCAACATTTTTGGCATACAGGACAATGCTCTCACCAACAGAGCCACTCAGAAGGGCCAAATTAATAGTCTCATTTCCATCTTTCATACCAGCAGAGGAACCCAAAGCACACTGACTATCGTACATGGATATAGTTTAAATATAACAAGAAAAGATTTGAACTATGTACATTGAGGAAGGGGAAAGGATTTCTTTTCACACCGAACTTTTCTTATTTTGTGGTTTCTGAATAATAGAAACTAAGCATACTTTTTTCCCAATTTAATTCAGTATGAAGTAATACAACTTGTATAACCCACCACTTGTCTTTAAGCAAAAGACATATACATATATACACACAAACACCTCCACACACAACTGTTTTTAATTTTGCAGTATTCTGTCATGTTTAGGAATTTAAGTGACAATCAAAAAACAAAGAATTTTGGTACTGATATTTGGATTCATAACCCCACAAACTTTCTCCTTCACTTTGAGACAACAGATCTTATGCTATTACCGAACATTTACTTTCTTACAGAAATTTCTTGAAGGCAGATTCTGAAAACCAACAAACAAAAACTGTACCTTTCTTTATACAAAGACACTTATCCATTTCTTTTCCTTGAAGAAAAAAATGGAAACTAAAATTGGTTCTTTCCTGTTAATCAAAAACAATTCTCGCAATGCTGGAGTCCTTTGTTAGCACCTCACATTGCCCGAGAAACGTGGTTTATTTTCCTTTTGGCTTTTGACAGAACAACTCAGTACTTTTAAGGATACAAAAAAGGGACATTAGCATCAGTGCAGGATCAGTTGGCAAGAAAAAATAACCCTAAAAATGTGAGGTCATAGGAGATATATTACACCTCCGTTTTGTATTTCACTTCTCCAAAATTGTTATTTTTAAATGAAAAAGAAGAGCCAAGTTTTTAGAGTGGTAGTTGGACTACAGGGTCAGATTTCATTAATCTATGAAGAAAATTCTGGAGTTGGACGAAGTTCTATTTGAAAACATCAGCCTTGTTTTGAGTGTAGGTTTGATGTTCGGGTTTAGGTGGGCAGGGTGCAGGGAGGAGAGAATGAAAACTTCCTGGGGGACAGCCGAAGGGGAAGACAGCAGGAAAATCGCCAGGGCCACCCGAGTGCCACAGTTCATAAGCTCTGAGACTTCTCGTCTGCTGCCTTCTTGCTTGTCATTTCTTACACTCTCATCTTGTTGAGAAATACTAATGCTGAAATCTGTTGCAGAAAATGCCATCAGGCAGCACCTTTTTTATTTTGGAAATTTTTAAATTAATATTTTAAATTATTTTTATTGATTATGCTGTTACAGTTGTCCTAATTTTTTTCTTGTGCACCCCTCCACCTGGTACCTCCCTTCCCTCCATCAATCTGCCCCCTCTTTAGTTCATGTCCATGGGTTGTGCATCTAAGTTCTTTGGCTTCTCCCTTTCCTATACTGTTCTTAACATCCCCCTTTTTTGTTCCTCCTAATTTTGCTTCTTGATCCCCGCACCATTTCCTCTTTCCTCCTCCTTCCCCCGCTCGGCTGACGACCCTCCAAATGATCCTCATACCTATGATTCTGTTCCTGTTCTGGTTGTTTGTTTAGTTTGTTTTTGTTTTTATTTTTTAGAATCAGTTGGTGGTTCTGAGTTTGCTGTCATTTTAATGTTCATAGTTTTAATCTTCTTTTTCTTAAATAAGTCCCTTTAACATTTCTTATAATAATGGCTTAGTGATGATGAACTCCTTTAGTTTTACCTTGTCTGGGAAGCACTTTATCTGCCCTCCCATTCTAAATGATAGCTTTGCTGGATAAAGTAATCTAGGTTGTAGGTCATTGCTTTTCATCACTTTGAATACTTCTTGCCAGTCCCTTTTTGTCTGCAGTTTCCTTTGAGAAACCGGCTGACAGTCTTATGGGAACTCCTTTGTAAGTAACTCTCTCCTTTTCTCTTGCTTCTTAAAAGATTCTCTCTTTATCTTTAACCCTTGGCATTTTAATTACAATGTGTCTTGGTGTGGTCCTCTTGGGGTCCAACTTGATTGAGACTCTCTGTGCTTCCTGGACTTGCATGTGTGTTTCTTCACCAAATTAGAAAATTTTATTTCATTATTTTTTCTAACAGATTTCCAATTTCTTGCACCTTCTCTTTTTCTGGCACCCCTATGATGTGAATGTTGGACCTCTTGAAGTTGTCCCACAGGCTGCTTATACTATCCTCATTTTTTTTCTTCTTTTTTCTTCTTGTTGTTTTGATTAGTTGTTTTTTGCCTCCTTATGTTCCAAATTACTGATTTGATTCTCAGTTTATTCCAGTTTACTCTTGTTGCCCTGTAAATTGTTCTTTATTTTAATTAGTGTATCCTTTGTTACTGACTGGATCTTTTTTATGCTGTTGATGTCCTCACTAAGTTCCTTAAGCATACTTGTAACCAGTGTTTTGAACTCTGCATCTGATAGGTTGCTTATCTCCACTTCTTTTAGGTATTTTCCTGGAGTTTTGATCTGTTCTTTCATTTGGGCCATGTTTCTTTCTCTCCTCATTTTGGCAGCCTCCCTGTGTTTGTTTCTATGTATTAGGTAGAGCTGCTATGACTCTCTGTCTCAGTAGTGTGACCTAATGTAGTAGGTGTCCTGTAGGGTCCAGTAGCAAAACCTCCCCTATCACCCAAGCTAGGTACTTGAGGTGTGGACTGAGTGCGCCCTCCTCTTGTAGTTGAGCTTTGGTTGCTGTTGGCAGATCAATGGGAGGGATTTACCCCAGGCCAGTCAGCTGCAAGAATTGGCTGTGACCACTGACCACCAACAGTCACTCTCTGTGGAGGATCAGCTGTGCAGGGGCAGGGTGACAGTGCTCTGAAGTGGTCTGTAGCTGTCCATTGGGTACACTGGCCCTGGGGTTTCCCTGGGTGGTGCAGGCCAAGGTCCGCCCCCACCTATGTTTTGCCAGGGACCACCCTTCCTGAGCTATATCACAATCTGAGATGGCTGCTACTTGTGCTGGGCTGTGAGATTCTCAGGTGAAGCCAAGCTGAGAAACTAAACTGGCTACTGCTAATGCCTAGCCTGGGGCTCCCTGAGGCTAGCTGTTGCTTGCTTGATAGGATTTAGGAAGTTGGGAACCAGGAGCCAAAACCAGACATTCATATGGAAAAGCAGCTTGGTTGGGCCTCTAAATTGGGTCGGTGGAGTCTCTGGGGATCTCCAAGGCAGGTCAAACAGTTGCCCAGTTGATGGAGTCTCAAGTATGGCACCAGCCTTCTTGCTCCATGGCTTTATATGGGGGAGGACTCAGAAAAGAGACTCAGAAAAGAGACATCATCCTGATGGCAGACACTTCAGTCTCTCCCACTATGCCACTGGTGTCCTTTAAGCTGTCACTCTGACACTGGAGCTCAGAGGGAGTGAGTCTGAGTAGGTGAGTCTGTGTGTGGGTTCTTTAAGAGGAACTGCTTGGGGCTCCAGAAGTTTTTTCCATTGACTCAGTCCCCGTTGGTTTTTGCACCCTGAATTTGTGGGGACTTATCTTCCTGGCACTGGAACCCTGGGCTGGGAGGTCTGGTGTGGGGCTGGGAGGCCTGGTGTGGGGCTGGGGATTCTTCACTCCCATGTTATCCCTCCCAAGTTTTTATCCCTCATGTGTAGGTGAGGGAGCAATCTATTCTGCACCTGCCAGTCTGGATGGATGTGGTTTCTTTAATTCCATGGCTGTCATACTTCTACTCAACTTGATTTCTTACACTTCTGAGTGATGGCTGTTCTATATTTTAGTTGCAATTTTGATGTAGTTGTGTAAAGAGGTGAGCCATGTCTACTTATGTTGCCATCTTGACATAGAGGGAAGCCCTCTAAAAAATTAACATTTTAAAATAATTCTGGACATTGAGAATTGCTATAAAGAACCTCTAAATAAATAAGAAATATGGGAATGTAAACCTAACAATTGCATGAAAAGATTATGGTTTCTCTAAAGGGCAGACTCCCTTAAACATGACCCAAAAATGTAGAGGTCACAAAAGAAATTTTAAAATTTAAACTTTAGCTAAAATCTGAGCAAGGTCAAAAGAGCAGTGAAAAAAAGTGAGGGAAGGTGTTTTTAATGTATATGACTTATCAAATGGGAGTATTCTTTTAATCAATGATTAAAAGAATGTCTGGTATGTAGTAAAAAATAAAGGTTTAATTGTTTTTATTAACCCTAATTCATAATATAAACTCATATAAATTAATAACAAAACTATAAACATTCTAATACAAAGATTATAAATAGGCAATTAACATAAAATAAATAGCTATGATCAATAAATATATGAAAAGATTTTCAACCTCATCAGTCATCAGGAAATATAAATGAAAGGAATAAGGAGATACCATTTTTGACCTTTCAAATTAGAAAAGATATAAAGATTAGTACTAGGCACTACTGGGTAGAAAGCCAAGGACCAACAACTCATATGCTCTGTCGGAATATCGACTGGCACAATTTTTAAAAACTTAATAAAATTTATTGGGGTAACACTAGTTAATAGCATTGTATAAGTTTCAAATGTATGATTCTTTTTTTCTTACTGTTTTATATTTTGTTTTTTAACTTCTTTTCAAAAATTTTTTATTTTTATTGTTGTACTTGCATATGTGTTCTGCATTATGTGCCCACCCTAAGTCCAGTCTCCTTCTACCATCACATATTTGCCCCCCTTTACCTTCTTCCTCTCCCTTCCCCTCTGATATCCACTGCACTGTTATCTGTGTCTATGAGTTTTTGTTCATTGCTTTCTGTTTTATACCCCACACATGAAGTGAAATCATATGGTTCTTGTCCTTTTCCATCTGACTTATCTCAGCATGATGTTCTCAAGATGCACCCATTCGTCTCAAATGGCAGTAAGTCACCTTTTCTTATGGCTGAGCAGTATTCCATTGCATATATGGACCTCAGCTTCTTTATTCACTCATCTGTTGAGGGACACAGGTTATTTCTACGTCTTGGCTATTGTGAATAATGCTGCAATGAACACAGGGGTACATATATCTTTATGAATAAGTATTTTCAAATTTTCAGAAGAGGAATTGCTAGGTCATATAGTAGGTAGCTCTATTCTTAATTTTTTTAGGAAATTTCATATTGCTTTTCATAAAGCTTATAAAGTAACAACTTTCCTTCCCACCAGCATTATATGAGCACTCCCTTTTTTCTACATCCTCTCCAAAACTTGTTCTTTCTTGACTTATTAATGATAGCCAGGAGGTGGTATCATCATTGAATTGCATTTCCCTAATAGCTAGTGAGGCTGAGCATCTTTTCATAGGTCTTTTGACCATCTGTATGTCTTCTTGGGAAAAGTGGCACAGTTTTCTTGAGAGGTAGTTTGTTGACACATACGACAATGCAAACCTCTGACTGGCATTTGCACTTCTAGGTATTTATCCTTGGGATACATTGAACAATTACGCAAAGGTGTATAAAACAATAGGTAGCTTTCTAAACATTTTAAATATATTAATTCCTTTGTTACCACAGTCTTAGGTGTGGAGGACAAGCTTTACACCCAGGCCTTCTGGCTACGGAGCCCACATATTTAACTATTTTTCCATGCTGCCTCCCAGGAGCATATCTACAGGCTATTTTTTCTCTTAAAAAATTTAAAAGCAAGGTCTATTTTACATACAATAAATTTTATTCTTTCTCAATATTCTGTTCTGAGAGCTTTGATTTATGTATGTGGTCTTGTAACCACCACCACCACACTCCAGAAGAGGACAGTTCCATCATCCAACAGTGTCCTCATGCTGCTTTGTAGTGAGGCCCATGCTCACCTCCACCCCGAGCCTCCACATCTACTCATCTGTTCTCCAGAACATCGCATAATGGAGGCACACAGCGTATAGCCATTTAGTTCTGGCTTTTTTCACCCAGCTTAGAACACTTGCCATGCATCTGTGACATTGCATGTGTCCAAAGTTCATTCCTTTTCATTGCTGAGTAGTATTCCATCATGCAGATGGCCTGCCGTTTGTGCATCCACCTCTGGCTAAGGAGCAGAAACTGTTTCCAATCTTTGGAAAGTCACTATAAAGATTCCTTTACAGATTTTTGTGCACCTACAGTCTGATTTTGATATGTAAATTGTCTCTTGTTGAATCTCTAACATCTTTGAAGCCTCTTTTAAATGCAATGCTTTTATTTCAAATGGAAAATTACTGAGTAGAGGGTAAAAAATTAGGAGTTCTAAATTTCAGTTCACTTTGCCACTGGCTTCCTAATGACTCTGGACAAGTCCCCATCCATTGCCAAATCTCTGGTGAAGTCCTCAAGGTTCCAGATGGGAGAGCCAAGAGTTCAGTACAATTGGATGGGGTCCCATGACTGCACTCCCTCTGCTCTGATTTATAATCCAGGACTTGCCTTTGTCTCTTGAGTCAGCCTTGCTCCTGCAGGGTTTGGCTCTCCTCTTATCTCCACAGTGGGACAGCCCCTTTCTGGCTCTGTCCCTGGCTTAACCAGACCTTGGCATCAGCCTGCTCACCTCTAGGACTCAGCTGCCTGAACTCAGGTCCACAGATTGCGGGCTCCCCTCTTGGCACTGCTGATGCTCGCAGCTCCCAGCACGTCCTGCGGGCAGTTCTCATCCAGGCTCTGTCTCTGCTAATCCCCTTCCCACATGAATGAAGGTTGTCAATCTTTTACCTGGATCCACCCATGGCCCGCTCACTTGCGTGCAAGGATGATGTTAAGAGAAATGATGGAATTAAAGATAATGTGTGAAATGATGGGGTTAAAGATGGTGTGTAAACATGGCAATGTTGACTTGTAAGTGGGTTATGAAATTGGCTTCCGTGTCTGGTACTGGAAAAAGAGCCCACGTCCGTGGGAAGCAGGCGTTTAGACAAGTCTCCAGAGTTTGGCAAATGTGTTCATCTAAAAATAGAGGCAGCCTTTCTTCCTTGCGTTTTTATTGCAACATGCAAAATATTAACTGAGAGGAAGGTTATGAGTTGAGGAAGAAATGTTTGAAAAAAAAAAGCGTGATTTTATCCCAAAAAGTAATAATCCTAACGATCTGTCTGAAATGCTTCCAAATGAACTCTGAAGAAAAACATTTATGAGTTGGAACATGGTATTAGGTT
This sequence comes from Carollia perspicillata, assembly GCA_004027735.1. Taxonomy (NCBI): domain Eukaryota; kingdom Metazoa; phylum Chordata; class Mammalia; order Chiroptera; family Phyllostomidae; genus Carollia; species Carollia perspicillata. Next base: position 35,380 of record PVKM010005684.1, read on the forward strand.
GCAACATTCTAATTTACTTGGGGTTTATTTTCCTTTTAAAAAAATCCCACAAAAAATAAGAGTGAAATATCAAACAACAAGTCTGCCTTAACAAAAGAGTTTTTTAAAATATGTTATTAGCATTTTGTGGCTGCAAGAGTCCCCTCTGCCTCTCCCATTGCCTGATGCTCACTTGTTGCATTCCATGTCACTGTACCTAAGGCATTTCACTTTGTCCTTGTCGTGGCCACAATTATAACATGTGTGCTGTCCAATCAGCTGCTCAGAGTCCTGGAGAAAACTGTGTTTGTTTAGGACCAGTTCCATTGATATGGCTGCTTGTTGGGGATGACCGCACACAAGACACCAGAAAAGCCTGGTATCTCACAGCCACTCCCCCTGTCTCCTGCCGGACAGGTAAAATCCTATGATTAAATCATTATAGGACTTTGAGGGTTTGCTAAGTGTTCTGGACTGAACTGTGTCTCCACATAGTTTGTATGCTGAAGCCCTCCTAATCCTCCAGTACTTCAGAATGTGACCATACTTAGAGATAAGGACTTTAAAGAGTTCATTAAGTTAAAATGAGGTCATTAAAGAGGGCTCTAATCTAACCTAACCAGCGTCCTTATGAGAAGAGACTGGACACAGACACAGATGGAAGACCATGTGAGGACACAGAGGAAGATGGCCCTCTGCAAGCCAGGGAGAGAGGCCTTGGAAGAAACCAACCCAGCCTACACCTTGATCTTGGATTTGCAGCCCCCAGAAATGTGAGGAAGTAAGTTCCTGTTATTTGAGTTACCCAGTGTGTGGTGCTTAATTATGGCAACTCTAGCAAACGGATACACTCAGATACAGGAGATCCTCAAATAATGCCATTTTGTTCAGTGTTGATGAGATGCCCTAGGAACTTACTCTTGTCTGCATCTATTAGCCTACAGTAAAATTGGTTTTGCTATCCTTTTGCTGCAGTTCCAAGAACCTAATGAAGACATTAAGTAAGGACTTACTGAACAAATTCAAAGAGTTGCAAAGGAGGTAAGAGAAGAAAGGAAGACATTTATGCAGTAGTTTCCTATACTGGGCACCCTCATTCAGCAGCTCATTGAACACCTACCATAAGCCAAGTCTTGTTCCAGCTCCCACAGATTGAGCAGTGAGCCAACCAACACATCCCCTACCCTCGAGGTACTTAGTCTATTGGTCAGCTCTCCCAGGGAGCTTGTTAAAAATGCCGACCAGCACCCACTGAATCAGAGGCCCTGGGTGCCACCTACTGCCCTGGATAACTTACATCCTGATGAGAATAAAGGTATTAGATCCTTCCTCGCAGCACATTTGAGGAAAGAAAATAAATAGTGTAAGTTTCTATAGCTGATGTGGAGGAGCCCTTGGGAAAGAAAGAAAAGGAAGCCAGGGATGAGAGGGGCTGAACATCCCTGAAATGACCTTCCCCTACATCACGATCTAGCCTAAGGGCTGCTCTGTTGTTAGGGTTGGTAGTTTTCAGGAAACCAGATACTAATAATGTCATCACAGGAAATTGTCAGTGAGAAGATACAAAATGACGGCCACGTAGAAAGAAGAGCATTACATGAACAACATTTGTGAATAGAAAAGACTGAAGGGAATTTTGCTGCTGTGTTAGTTATTTTAAATATCTCTCCTTCCTCATCTCCTAGGAAGCTTTAGGCATAAATGACCCAAGTCATTGCCTTAAGGTACAGACCGAGGTGTGGAGCCAAGAGCCTGGACCTCAGCATTAGGAATTGCCTCCAGTCTCTCCCACATGCATTTGGTGGGTGGTATTAAGAAACAACAACATTTGACTATATAGAGTTCCTTTCACTTGGCACATCACCTTCCCGACAATGGTGTGATGGCAATTTTTTTTTTGGCAGGAGAAGCGAAGGTTCAGAGATGGAAGTGGTGTGTCCAAGCTACAGGGTTAACAAATGACAGGTGAAGAAATGAGAATATGGGTCCCCTGACTGCCAGAGGGGTGCTGGTTCTAGCCTGCTGACTACTGGTTTTCCTGATCTAGCAGTTTGAACAGCAATCAGCATTTAAAGGTACAGTGAAGACAGAGCTGGGGTCAAGGATTCTGCTTGTCAGGAATGAATGCATCCCCTTGAGAGGTACCCCCAGGATCCCAGGAGAGGGTGTCAAAGTTTATTTTAAAGGGCATCATCTCTACGTACACCTCCATTCTTAGTCTGCACAGAAGTAAAATCATTTACTAGATTTATATAGAGTTGCAAGACAGAGGCCAGGAAAAGAGAGGGAAGAACAGCAGTTTATGTGACAAGGTGTGTGGCTGTGAAGAAATTTCATTCATTCATTCGTTTAGCAAACATTTACTAGGTGTCAGCCACTGCTTTGGGCACTCGGGATCCCACAGTGAGCAAAATCAGAGCCAGTGCATGCCATCCACTAGTAAAATGTCCAGCCTAATGGGACAAATAATCACACAAATCACACAAATGTATAATTCATTCTGAGATGTTTTTAGAGGAAGGACAGCAGTCAGGGAAAGCTTCCTAAGGAAGTGACATTTGAATTGAGTTCCTAAAGGGGAAGTGAACTCCGGGAAAATGTCCAGGGTGTGCGAAGACGGAAGGGAAGCTTCAAGTAAAGTACACTAAAATATGGCTTTTAAATTGCATATTAATAAATTAAAATGACTCACGGAAAGAACATGCAAGGGGAGGTCAGAAATAATGTGGAGATTCTAAGACAAGGGAACTTATTCTGACTCCTCCACATCCTCCTGTCCCCTCCCTGCCCCCACGGCAAGGCCACAAGTTTTTAACTAGATCTTTAAAATAGGGTCAAGTATAGATGATACCCTGCCATATTTGCCTTGGGTTTTGGAAAGAAGCCAGCTTCTAGGATTGAGTGGAAGGTAGTGACTTCCCAGTTTCTGGTCCAGCATGTAAGAAGCCTGGAAACTGTCACTCTGTCCTAACAAGTAAAAAGTTGAACAAACTATAAAATCAACAACTCTTAGATCCATAAGAGAAGTGAGGTCACAGGGCAAAATGCTGCTCCCCAAATTGAAGACACTGACAGGCAAACAGAGAGAATCAGAACTTATCAGAGCAGCAATCTCCATGGGAACCAGGCGGGAGAATCTGGACTGTGATTGGCAAATATTGCTGCACACTCAGTGTGGCCAACTTTGAGAGTTAAAAACTCCAGGGGGATCAAGTCACCAGGTGTGGGGGGCGCAGCTTTCACGTTTTACCTCCTAGATCTCTACCAGGTGCTCACAGTGAATATCATAAACCCCCCTGGCAGGTGGAGCCAGAAAAGAAATGGTTTTGACATACACCAGAGCACTCAGAGAGGTCTGCCCTCACAGAGAATCTATTCAAACAGAGCCTAACTGGCCCAGGGAAGGAAATGCCCAACTCCAGCCCACTCTAGCCATCCTGTCCCACCCCTGCTTGGGGTGGGGGGCACTGAGAAGCACATGTGAAGTTCACAGCCCAGAGGTTGACTAAAGACCGAGGACTCTAAAACACTTCCCCTCCCCTGATACCTACAACCACATCACTCAGGAGCTATTTATAGCAGTTCCTATACTTGGTACGTCATGCTGACTATCAAAAAAATATCACAAGATATCCACATAAATAAACCTAGGCACTGACCTTACGATCATCATAAAAATAACTGGCTCACAGATGTAAATGTAAAACACAGACCATAAAACTCCTAGAAGATAACCTAGGAGAAAAGGTCATACCCTTCATGACCTTGGGTATGGCAATGACCTTTTAGATGTAACACCAAAGTCATGATCCATGAAAACAAAAAGTTGATAAGCTGGACTACATTAAAATTAAAAACTTTCTGCTCTGTGAAATAGAGTGTTAAGAGAATGAGAAGAAAAGACACAGACTAGGAGCAAATATTTGCAAAACACACAGATAAAGGATGTTATCCAAAATATACAAAGAACTCTTAAAGCTCAAGAATGAGAAAACAACCCCATTGAAAATGGGTCAAAGACTTCAACAGACACTTCACTGAAAAATATCTACAGATGTTAAGTAAGCACATGAAAATATGCTCACATTATATGTAAGTCATCGGGGAAATGCAATGTAAAACAGAGAGGTAACACCACACACCTATTAGGGTGGCCCCAAACCCACACACTGACACCACCAGAGGATGTGGTGCAGTAGGAACTCTCACTCACTGCTTGTGGGAATGCAAATGGCACAGCCACTTTGGAAGACAAGTTTGATGGTTCCTTACAAAACAAAGTATGATCTTGCCATACAGCCCAGCAATCTCACTCCTTGGTATTATCCAAAGGAGCTGAAAATGTATGTCCACACAAAAACCCTGCAACTCCACACATGGATGTTCACAGCAGCCTTATTCAAAATTGCCAACGCCTGGCAGCAACCCAGACGTCCTTGAGTAGGCGAAGGCATCAAGGAACTGTGGTCCGTCCAGACAGTGCAGTGGTGCTCTGTGCTGAAGAGAAGCGAGCTGCTGAGCCGTGAAAAACATGGAGGGGCCTTAAATGCATGTTACTAAGTGAGAGAAGCCAGCCTGAAAAGGTATGTACTTTATAATTTCAACTATATGACACTGTGGAAAAGGCAAAAGTATGACGCAGTGAAAAGAACGGTAGCAGCCAGGGGCTGTGGGGGAGAAGGGGATGAGAAGCGGGTGAGGCACACTCTGTAGGATGCTATGATTGTGGCTACGCGTCACTGTGTATTTGTCCAGACCTGTGGCATGTGCAACACCAACGATGAGTCCTAATGTAAACTATAGACTTGGGGGGATAAGGGTGTGTTGAAGTAGTTCATCAATTGTAATAAATGTCCTACTGGGGTAGGGGATGTTGATAATAGGGAAGACTTTCCATGCGTGGGGGCTGGGGAGATATGAGAACTCTGTACTTTTGGTTTAAATTTTTGACCCTAAAAGTGCTTTTAAAAATGAAGTCTATTAAAATAAACTTACACTGAGCCCTGGCTGGTGTTGCTCAGTTGATTAGGCATCATCCCATAACCCAAAAGGTCACCTGTTCATTTCCCAGTTACCACAAACTCAAAGGTCACCTGTTCATTTCCCAGTCACTGCAAACCAAAAAGTCACTGGTTTGATTCCCTGTCAGGGCACATGCCAGGGTTGTGGGTTTGGTACCCGGTGGGGTGTGGGGAAGAGGCAGCCAATAGGTGTTTCTCTCACATGGATGTCTCTCTTCCCCTCTTTCTCCCCCTCTTCCCTTCTCTCTACAATCAATCAAAGAAAAAAAACTTAAACTGACAGACGATATATAGTAGCCATATGGTTATATTTATTTTATCTGGTGACTTATATTTAGTACTTACAAGTAGTATATGATTTGAGTCTGTTGAGGACAGAATCTGGGGTTAAGTATTTATGAAGGGTTCGATCTTATTTGTTAAAGGTTTTATTTTAGAAGCTGTTCAGGTATATGAAGAGAGGCAATTTAGGTGTTTAAGGGAATTCTAACCTAATTTTAAAGTTATTAATAACCAGCCTTAAATGTAAGACACGATTTTAAATTGTGCTGCTACGAACATTGGGGTGCATAGGTTCTTTTGGAATGGTGTTTCAGGGTTCTTGGGATATAATCCCAGCAGTGGAATTGCTGGGTCAAAATGCAGTTCCATTTTCAGTTTTCTGAGGAAATTCCATACTGTTTTCCACAGTGATAGGACCAGTCTGCATTCCCACCAACAATGCACTAGGGATTCCTTTTCTCCACATCTTCTGCAACACCTGTTGTTTGTTGATTTGGTTATAATGGCCATTCTGACCGGTGTGAAGTGGTATCTCATTGTGGTTTTAATTTGCATCTCTCTGATGGCTAGTGTGTTGGAAGCAACCTAAGTGCCCATCAGTAAGTGAGTGGATCAAACAACTATGGTTACACAATGGAATTCTACGCAGCAGAGAGAAAGAAGGAACTCCTATCCTTTGCAACAACATGGATGGAACTGGAGAGCATTATGCTGAGTGAAATAAGCCAGGTGGTAAGGGACAAATACCATATGATCTCACCCTTAACTGGAACATAATCAACAAAAGAAAAAAAGCAACCAAAATATAACCAGAGACATTGAAATTAAGAACAATCTAACAATAGCCAGACAGGAGGGGTGAGGGGACAGTGGGGGAAAGGGTTTTCAGGAACTACTATAAAAGACACATGGACAAAACCAAGGGAGGGAGGTGGGATTGGCTGGGGTGGGGTAGGGGGAAAATGCAGACAACTGTAATTGAACAACAATAAAGTAATTTAAAAAATATATAAAAGACACAATTTTAAAATATGGATGGCCTCTTCAAAGTTGAGCCAGAAATGAAGCAGATGATGGTTTTCACAGATCTTCACATCAGAATAAACAAAATAGAAATATCTGTTTTAGAGACATGAGTCTCCAAACTTGCATGCCTTCATTTAAGGCTGGAGAAATAACATCTTCATATTAAGTCACTGAACTTGAAAATGACTGTTGTTAATCTTTGTTTTTTCTTTCATAAATGCCGTTGTCAGTGTAGACAACAGTCATTCTCAACCTGGATCTGTGAATTTCTGAATCGAAACAGAAGACCGTGGACCCAGGTTCCCCTTGGAATGCTATCACAGAAATAGAGCTTCCATGCACTGGCACAGGGCTGGGAAGTCGCGGGTGGGCATGCCAGCTTCATCTCAGTCGTGCATGCAGCAATTGTACAATTCAACACATGGCATGGAATCAACCATGGTAGGAATATTTACACAATGGAAATTGGTAAATGCTACCGATTTGGGCTTTTGTTCCCCTGCAGATCTGCTTGTTAAACATTTACTAACACCCCTCCGAACACAGGGCTCATTTCCAGGTTGAAGGCATAGGCAGTGGGATCTCTTGAGAAGTGTAGAAGTGTGCAGACTGGCTCCCAAATGTCTCCCTGAAGCCTGGGAGGCTGGTTAGTTACCCACCAGATCTTGGCCTCAGGGGCCACTGAATGTGGTCCTTCAGCCATCTATCCCCAAACACCCTCACACACCGCAGGGGCATCAGGGTTGCGCTTACCTGGGTCGGTGCACTGCTCTCACCTGGGGCACTGTAATGGCTTTTAACCTCAGCTTTCTTTTTCATTATGACTAATTCTGCTCATTGCTAAAGATTGAAATTCTTGAAGTATCATTTTGAAATATAAAACATTTTCTTTCTTTTCCTAACAAAATACTAACTATTCCACATGCTATTTAACGTCCTTCTGTATTACCTGTCCCAGATCTAACTTTCATCAACTCTCCTCGTCAGTGCTCCAATCAGTTCAGACAAAACTGCTTCCAAATTTGCCTTCTCTTATCTCTGAGTCTTGGCTCCGGCTGAGGTCTTCTGGAATGCCTTCTCCCTGTAACCACGTCATAATCACACCTACATCTTCAGACCTTGCTTAACCGTTACTTCCCCCATGAACTTTCTTTGAACATTTTAGCTAAAAGAATTTTTTCTTTTTAACTCATTCACTATTTTTTAACCTTAAGACTTTCCTCTTACACTGTCTTGTATTATAGTTACCAGTTGGATGCTTTATCTCCATGACTTCACTGTTTATTAAGGGCGTGGATTATGTCAAACAGTTTCAATATGTCATTTGTCACTAATATTTAATGATTGTTACTAGTTATTATTCACAGTGCCAACTGCTTTGTACATAGTATCAAACATAGTATCCATAGCCCCCCTTTAAAGGGGGACTATTATTAGGCATTGATATACCTGTTTTACCCAAAAGGACTGAGGCTTAAGGAGGTTGAGTAAGGTTACACAGCCAGCCATTGTTACAGCTATAATTCGAACTCAGACCCACAAGGGCAGGGTCTTTGTTTAATTCAGTGCTGTATCCTCAGTACTCAGAGGAGTGACAGGCACTCAATAAGTGTTTGTTGAATAAATTTATAAACTATATTTCCAAGCACAATCTCTTTTACATTATAGTAAATATTCTATCATCATTATCTTTAAAAATGAAGAATATTGGTGCCTGTCCTCAACATTACTAAATAGTAGTAAAGTTGCCCTGCTACCTGTTATTGACAACTAACTGCAAAAATACTGACTTACAAAATACAGGCTGGATAATAAAAATGTAATTTATTGAGCTCGAGTGATATTCATGGCTTCTAATGTAGCTCTAATGTAAGGGAACCTGGCACTCCGAAGAGTTCAGTGCATCCCAAGTCTTATCTCGACACTCTAGCAGCCATGAAAACACCTGGTCTCCAGATCTTGGTCTCTAAGCACCATTCTTCAAAAAAAAGGCACTACAAGACTTTGAAGAATGGCTGATTCCAGTACTGAGCTGGGAAAACACAAGATGAGCCTGAAATATGTGATCATGTCATAAAGTAGGGAATTGCTCATTAGAGGGAGATGTTAGAAGAACACAGGAACCAACTGGAAGGAATTCACACTGACCAGAGATGGGACAATTTAAGCAACAAAAATAAAATATATATAGTAATGGAGTATAGCTCATAAAATAAATGTCCATGGATCTATACAGATATAACATATTGAATAAATAAATGGATAGAAAAGACCTCTTTTTCTTACATTAGAATTGCAATTAATAAATGTAGTAGGAATAATGGACAGAAAATTGCAATTAAGCGGTAATGTTGCAAGGGAGAATCATCAGTGGATGCTAAGATTAGTGAACAATGAGATAATGAGGGGAAAAACAGGATGTTTGCATAATATCTCTAAGGCAGGGGTGTCAAACTCATCTTCACCGGGGACCACATCAGCCTCATGGTTGCCTTCAAAGGGCCGAATGTAATTTCAACTCCTTAACAGTTGAGGAACAGTTACATTTATACAGTTCTAAAATTATTTCAGCCCTTTGAAGGCAACTGCGAGGCTGATGTGGCCCCCGGTGAAAATGAGTTTGACACCCCTGCTCTAAGGATACTTATTATTACAAAGAAAAAATAGTAACCTTACAGTGGGAAATCTGGTTGATATCAAAGTGCAAAAGAGAGTAGACACCATGTATTTCCAGCTATGATCATAAGACGGGCACAGCATCACTTATGTGCTATTCTTGCCAAAAACGCAAACACAAGACAAATCTAAATTCAAGGACATGCTTCAGAATGTCTATCCATATTCTTCAAAAGCAGCAAAGTCATGACAGCAAAGAGAGATCAAGGGACCATCACAGACTGAAGCAGACTAAGGAAACATGACAGCCAAATATGATGTGAGATCCCAGACTGGATTCTGGACCAGAAAAAGAGCACTAGTGAGACCGATGGCGAAATTCTTTTAGAATTTCTAATAGTTCTATAGATTCGTTAATAGCTAAGTGTGCTATGGTTATATAATATGTTAATGCTACGGAACCTGGGAGAAGGGTTTATAGGACTCTACTATCTTTGCAACTTTTCTGTCAGTCTAAAGTTATGTTGTAGAAAAGGTTAAGAAAAAAATCTTGTATGTTTCACTACATCTATTTTTCCCCAAAGATAGGGCCCTAATAATCTACCCAATTTTACACTGAAGTCTGGGGAGATAGTAAATTTAGATCTTGGATTACAGAATCAAACTTTAGAGTGTAAAGAGACCCTTGGAGAAGCAACCCTTACACCCACATCACTTTCAGGTGAAAAGAGCAAGGCCGGGAGGGCTGCGGAAGTCACACCGTCTTGGGGGAACTGGTTCTAGACCCTTTTACCACCACTCATTTCTACTTCTCCTTCTGACACTGATGGAGTCAAGTCCAAGAACTCCTTCTATTAATCAATTCAATTTAATCTAAAGTCACAAAGTCTTTTTTAACTTTCTCTTTATTGTTGGCACTATTACCGCTGTCCCCATTTTCCCCACCTTTGCCCACCTCCACCCTGCGCCCCCTCCCTCTGGCTGTCCCCACACTGCTATCGGTGCCCATGGGCCATCGAATCTGTTCTTTGACTAATGCCTTCACCTTCTTCCATCCAGTCTCCCCTCCCCCATTACGAGGCGTTTTTATAAAAAATCTAATGCTCTAATGTCTAATGTGTTTATAATAAAATGATGAAAATCATGCTTAAGAAGAATATAATGTTTTGCTTTTCATAAAAACTTGAGTAGTGGCTTGAGAAGTGAAAATAAATTCCGTCTCAATTCAAAGGAGCTCAAAGTTTGATTAAAATGCATTATTCTCTTTGGTTAAAGCCACCCTTTTATTTCTTTTCATGTGTAGCTCCTCTCTTGCTGGATTGTTTGCACAAACACACACACACACGGCACTTACTAAAAGAGAAAATGGGTCATTTCATTACATTTGGTGTAATTGCCTGAGACGGCTTCGTGATCTCCTCGTCTGTCGGGGGCCCGAGCAAGACAATGACAGCCTTGGCAAGTGGCCCATGTTTTCCTCCGGTTTTTATTGCCTGTGTGATGTCTGCTCCTCAGCAAAACCAGCACGTCCCTCCTCCACCCGCCAGGGTCTGGACTATGCATTTAGCAGATGGCCTTGTTATACAATCATGTTTAACAGAATTAGACAAGATCATTGAATTTCAGGGATTCCTGACCATCGCAGCTGTTTCTTCTCTGAAATGCCTTCACTCAGTTAATGTGTGTAAGATGCTCCTCGGGTCAACCCTAGTTTTCCAGTGAGCACCAGTGTAGAAACCTGAACACATCTACGTTTTGAATAGGAAAAAAATTTTGGTGCCAGCAATAAAAAATACTTATGACTCTTATTTATGTATGTGTGCCGATGACAATATGAGGGGGTACCCACAAAAACCCAGAATTATTTTTTGGAGGGTGGGCCCCTTGTAGTACAGGCTTCTCCCACTAGGTGAGTGTTCTAGGAACCCATCTGTATCAGTGTACCAGCTGGCATTGTTGTGAGAGGCTGCATTCAGATTCATAAAAATTTTTTTGAAGACTCAATAGTTTTGCCCACTTCATCATGGGGTGATTTACCAGCGCACCTGCCCACACCATGCTGAGTGTTCAGCAGTGTTTGACCAAAAACCAGCGTGACCCCCATGCCCCACCCTCTCTATTCACCTGATCTCACCCTGAGCAACTTGTTTTTGTTTCCCAATGAAAAAATTCTCAAAGGGAAACATTTTGCCAATGTGGAAGCGGTGAAACAAAAATGGCAGAGGCACTAAAAAGCATCAAAACTGACAAGTTCAAAAAATGTTTTGAGCAGTGGAAAAAACATTTCAGTAGGTGTACTGCATCAAATGGGAACTAGGGAAGGTGACTGAAGTTTAAACATGCAAGAATAAATACACAATTTTTTTATAAATAAATTCCTGTTATGAAGGGCCTCCCCTTATATCTTTCATAAGAAGTCTAAAAACAATGCTGAGTGGTTAAGCTAGATGTTAGAAAAATGATTCCAAATATTGTTTCTATAACAGAATCTCTATATTTTTACAACTGAATGTTTATCCATTATACCATGTCTATCTGTTATACCCTAGTTTTCTTGGGACGCTGAATCAAAATTCCAGGCTCATCTCGAACATCGAGTCTTCCTCCCACCCCACCTCCTCTGTCTTCCATCATAGCCCGTCATCACCAAGTCTTGCCT